>MU161272.1:0-45572 GCA_015888305.1 Antheraea pernyi | reverse complement strand
CCTGCGGGAGTGGATAGCAAGGGAGTGGGGCTCCCTGACGTTCCGACTGGTGCAGGTACTCACCGGACACGGTTGTTTCGGGTGGTACCTGCACCGGATCGCACGCAGGGAGCCGACGGCCGCCTGCCACGAGTCTTAATCAACATTCCTCTGTTTCGTACCTAGGATGAAATTGTTGATTTACAAAGAAAAAAAGTTTGGATTCAATAGATGCATTTTTTTTACGGTGCAAACGAATAGCTTAATACTTAATGTTAAGTGATCGCCGCCGTCCATAGACACTATCAAAACCAGGGGAGTCGCAAGTGCGTTGCCAGCATGTGTTTAGGAGGAGGGGATGGGAGGGATGGGTAGAGGAGAGAAGGGAGAGGAAGAGGGTCACCGGCACTCTCACTGGCCGAACGAAACGCAAGCACTGTTACTTCACGAGCCGACTCATTCATGCTGAAACCAGTAATAGCTTCGACGTGGCCTTATTAGGGCCTGAACTGAATAAAGTATTTTGGATTTGATTTGATATGAGTTGAGTGGGATATTTAAGTTAAAATAGCTGAGAAAACAATAATATAATAATGTTTATGAATCTAACTCGTTCTTGAATCAATAAAACTAAAACATAAGTTTCACTGGTAGACTTCAATCAAAATTATACAATTTCATTGATTTCAGCGTACAAGTTTTCCGACATTTATAGGATACTTAAATAAATGGTCAATCTTACTGATTTATTTCCATCAAATAGTTTATTGCCGGTAATACCGTTAGCACAAAAAATAGATTTTCTGTATTAAAATCGATTTTTATGACTATGAGTTATAATAACTCAGTGATGCTGATGCTGGTGACTATGACTGCATACATTATAATTATATTTCAGGTTATATTACACTGTTTTCTCGTTGAGCTATTTAGTAAAATATTGTCAAAGTTATTCTGTATTACAAACTGAAAAAAAAATCAAAATATTTCGTATATATAAAAAATTGTATTTTCAACCTGCATTTTTTATATTATGCAAAACAGTATGTCTTATAGTTTACAGTTCTTTATATTGCCTTGTTTTAAGTAATTACCTACCATAATTAGTCAAGAAATCGAGTTACCTTCGCAATATATCCGTCTTCAACTGGTTCAGTTTCTTCGGAATTTAAATCAATTTTTGTATTTATCCTCACGAAATACGTGTGATCTTCTGCTTCAAGGCTATCTTGATTTTCAATACATTGTATGTTTATAAAACAAATTGTTTTTTTAACAACTGACACATACTTCGGAGTTGAGGAGTACATAGTATATTTTAACACAGAACTAAATAAAACATTATATTTATTACAAAATATTCGTAAAATAAGTTTAATACTTGCAACACGGGAGATATCGTCACGTTTGCAAACGTCGAATACACATTTATGTCAAACGATTTCTTCAGCAATGATGTTCCCTGTAGTTATCCTAATGGATAACTACATCGACAATCGAGGTAATCCTCGTTTACATTAAAGCAGTAGAATTCGATACGTTTTCCGAATGAACCGTTCAATATAGATTGGTTATAGGATCATCATCATCATTTTATCATTCGTTGTCCGATGTGAAATACGCCTATTTTCTTAATAAATGTACAATAAAATTTCTAAAAGCACAATACTGCGAGATTATGCTAATAACAATTCAACACGGGTAGCCACTGCTAGGGTTGACAAAACAATATTGTATATTTATTCTAGTACTAACGGGCTCGGCAGATTTTATCCCACCCTGGTAATAAAAAAAAATGACATATGATATACCCAGACCTTCCTCATGAATAACTTTATCTACTAGTGAAAACGGCATAAAAATCCGTTCCATAGTTTTTGAGTTTATCGTGAACAGACAAACAGACATGGCAGACGTGGACTTTGTTTTATAATATGTATTGATGAAAATATACATTAGACAAAAAACGACCCTTAATATTGAATAAAGGTTTTACATAGGCCACCTATAAAGAAATTTGTTTCACCAATCAAACAAATCAATTTGTTTCAGATACCTTCGAAGATTATCGCGAACAAACAGACAGATTTTGCAGAGGACTTTGTTTTATAATATGTATCGATGAAGACATACATTGGGCAAAAGACGACCCTTAATATTGAATAAAGGTTTTACGTAGGCCACCTATAAAGAAATTTGTTTCACCAATCAAACAAATCAATTTGTTTCAGATACCTTCGAAGATTATCGCGAACAAACAGACAGATTTTGCAGAGGACTTTGTTTTATAATATGTATCGATGAAGACATACATTGGGCAAAAGACGACCCTTAATATTGAATAAAGGTTTTACGTAGGCCACCTATAAAGAAATTTGTTTCACCAATCAAACAAATCAATTTGTTTCAGATACCTTCGAAGATTATCGCGAACAAACAGACAGATTTTGCAGAGGACTTTGTTTTATAATATGTATCGATGAAGACATACATTGGGCAAAAGACGACCCTTAATATTGAATAAAGGTTTTACGTAGGCCACCTATAAAGAAATTTGTTTCACCAATCAAACAAATCAATTTGTTTCAGATACCTTCGAATTTATTGTTATTTTCTACTTGTCTTACTTTTTGGCGATCAGAAGTTTGTATACAGTTTCTTGCGTAATCTCTTTACAGGACTACACGAGTGTGGGCAGTTACTAAATAAATGTCACTTGCAGTTTCCCTTTGATTTCCACATATTGCAATGCGTTTAAGGTAGCTTTGGGACTCCGTTTGGGGCATTATCCATCGAGAAATTTTGCATACATAATGAAGAAAGTGGAATCTCTAAACCTTGAGCTAGTTGTCAAAATAAAATCGGCTGAGTGCCTTAAGCGCTCGCCTTAGTAGTCCGGTGAAGCTGTTAAGACCTTGTTTGGTCAATAGCGTAGCCAGTTCGAAAAAAAAGAACATTGGTATTCGGCACAGCATTTTGGCTGAACCCTGTTCGGGTGAAGATAAGATGCTGTATGATTTGGTAATGTTAACTCTTCAGCGACTGTGCTGATGGAGCTAGAAAGATTGGGGAACAATGGGGCTGATATGTCCGGTGGAATAAAAGCCCCTAAAAATAAAATAAATAAAAGAGAATCTTTCCGAATTTATTTATTTACAGACCCGTAAAACTTATTCAAGCTAATTTCTCAAGAAGTTATTTGGCATCAAGGCGTTTGGTTTCCGTGGTCACGTCAGTTGTCTGCCATTGTGTTATCTGAAAAACAATTGACGATTTTTTTTTCTAACTGACTACGCTATTGACCTGGTAAGGCTTACAGCTTCACCGGACTACAAAATTGACGATGTGATCGAATTCATAATCACAAGACACTTATAGCTTTTTTTATATCATAGAAGCAAACGAACAGTCGGGTCACCTGATGTTAAGTGATCACCGCCGTCCATAGACACTAGCAACACCAGGGGAGTCACGAGTGCGTTGCCAGCATGTGTTTGGGGGAAAGAGGAAGGGAAGAGAGGAGGGTAGAGGAGGAGGTCCTTTGGCGCTCTCACTGACTGAACGAAACCCAACAATGCAAGCACTGTTACTTCACGTCAGTTTTCTGTGAGCAGGTGGTAATACCCCGGGCGAACCGACCCATTCATGCTGAAACCAGTAATAGCTTCAGCGTGGCTCTACCACCTCAGAAAGTATATAGTAGTATCTAGAAAATTGCTTGGCAAAAAAAGGAGTGACCGTGAAGTATGAAAATTAGAGACTTATAAATAAAGAATCCGGCTGGCTGATACTATGAAAAAAGTTAATACTGACTTTTTTTAAAATATGTATATAAAAATAAATAAAGAAAAACTGTTCAGAAACACAGGAGAAAGGGTAGTGAACAGTTTTATTTTCGTCTATGTATATATAGATTACAGCAAATACAACTATAATGAATTCGGTAGCTTCACCAACTATCTGGAATTCACGATATTGCTGGAAGATATAATGCGAAGAGTAAGCATTAGGAGCAGGTTTATTCTCACCATATTTTATTTTATACGCACTTCATACGAACTTACGTATTTCATAAGAGGAAAGCCATAGTTAAATGGTTAATCGGCATGTAAATGGTAAATTTATGTTATGTTGTTTATAAGATTCACAATATTTTCATAAAGTGATCCAGCTGGTTTCCTGCTTTATAACGTAACCATTTACGGATTAATTTCTTCATTTAGTCAACCTATATTCTCTAAACTAGAATCGAGTTTCCACGATCTTGATGCAAACCGAATGTTTATTATAATTATACAGGCACAACCTAATTGAGAATTAGGTGATGTTAAAAGTAATTCCTTGACAGTTTTAGTTAACATTGGTAATACCCATAGACTAAAAACATCAATTGTACAGGGTTTATATAATCTTCCTGGAGTTATTTAAGTTTGCTATCGTTTTAAACAAATAAAGTAGATCAAGATAATAAAACATAGTTCATAATGAACGAATTGCCGGCTGAGTGCTTTAAGCGTTCGCCTTAGTAGCCCGGTGAAGCTGTTAAGGCCTTGTTGGGTCAATAGCGGAGTCAGTTCGAAAAAAAAAACTAATTGTTATAAACAAAAGTTTTGAAGAATTTATCACAAATAAAATTAACATTTATGTATAAGTATATTACAGGGGGCAAACAAACATATTGACCACCTGATGTTAAGTGATCACCGCCGTCCATAAACACTAGCAACACCATGGGAGTCGCAAGTTTGGGGGGTAAGGGGCGGGGGAGAAGGAAAGGAGGGGAGTAGCTGTTAACTGTAAACGAAACGCTGTTAACGCTTACGTGGCGTCGGTTTTCTGTGGGTCGGGTGGTACTATCCCGAACGAGCCGACCCATTCATGCTGAAACCAGTACTAGCTTCAGTATTTTAAAAGTTAAAGTTGGTAGATGGTAGAGCCACTACCAACTACCAACTTCAACTTTTAAAATAATAGTAAATTAATATGAGTGACGCGATTGGTAGTGAAAAAAATTACGTGATAATTATATACATTCTCTAGTAAAGTTTATTCCATCGCAAGCCTACTCGAATATCGTGAGCAATGAGGAATTCAAGTTAACCAACAGATAATAAACAAGCAGTTAATTAAAAGGTAAATAAAAATGGAAATATTTATTTCTTTAATATAAGCGTCCTTTATTATACAGTTATTTTGCGATTTTAATACAACACAGAATGTCATGTAGCTACATAGTTGAGAATAACTCTTGTTTTATTCAACAGCTTTCGTTTATTTATTCTCTTTAGCCTTTTTCAGATACGACATATTACAAACATTACGTCTTGATTTGTTGATCCGTTTCGTGTGAAACAAAGAAACGTGAGCATGTAAATGCAAATTCTTTTGCAAATTAAAAGGTCAATAAAGTTCGTGATATTTTAAAATCACTGTAATGTAAACAATGCGTTTAAATAACGAGTTATTTTAAGATCAGTAATATTTTATTCCTTGTTGTTTTCTCTCCTCTCATTTTTCATTGTAATAAGTGTACGAAGGATTTTAAGCTTAATCAACATTCCTCTGTTTCGTACCTAGGATGAAATTGTTGATTTACAAAGAAAAAAAGTTTGGATTCAATAGATGCATTTTTTTTACGGTGCAAACGAATAGCTTAATACTTAATGTTAAGTGATCGCCGCCGTCCATAGACACTATCAAAACCAGGGGAGTCGCAAGTGCGTTGCCAGCATGTGTTTAGGAGGAGGGGATGGGAGGGATGGGTATAGGAGATAAGGGAGAGGGTCACCGGCACTCTCACTGGCCGAACGAAACGCAACAATGCAAGCACTGTTACTTCACGTGGGTGTTTCTGTGAGAGGGTGGTACTACCCCGGGCGAGCCGACCCGTTCATGCTGAAACCAGTAATAGCTTCGACGTGGCTCTACCACCTACATACAATTTTTAAATTTCGATCGGGATTTAAAACTATGTTTTCTTTGTTTTTAAATGTGGTACTACCCCGGGCGAGCCGACCCGTTCATGCTGAAACCAGTAATAGCTTCGACGTGGCTCTACCACCTACATACAATTTTTAAATTTCGATCGGGATTTAAAACTATGTTTTCTTTGTTTTTAAATAGTGATACAATGGCCATTGATATACAAGGAATGGCACTTTATTTTTTAATAAGAACATTCAACAACAAATAACGTTCCTTAGATCTGTGAAGAAAAGTAGCATACACAGAGATTATTTTATATTGAAATGTTCAAGCACAAGATCACCTGATGTTGTGATATAACAACGTGGTCAACGATGATAAACATAGTAAACCTAGAGAGGGACTGTCATTCAATTCCAGCTACCAGAATGCTAGGTATGTAAGTGTGAATAAGGTGCATGACGACACAATGGTGGTAATGGTGGTAGAGCCACGCTGAAACTATTATTGGTTTCGGCACGAATGGGTCGGCTCGCCCGGGGTAGTACCACCCTCTCATAGAAAACCGACGTGAAGTAACAGTTCTTGCGTTGTTGCGTTTCGTTCAGTCAGTGAGAGCGCCGGAGGCCCACCTCCCCTCCCCTCTCCCCTTTCCTCTCCCTCTATATATAAAATATTAAGTCACACTATTTGGTTAAAATAACATATTTGGTTATATAACCAATTTTCATTTTTCATTAAAAATTTCATTTTCGCCATATTTTTAAACTGTGTTGTATAAAATGTTGTATCAAATAATGTGTAATCGTTTTAACAAGCCGTTGTAAAAAAAAATCCAAATAACAAATAACTTTCTAATTTATCATTCTTTACCATAACATTTGATAAATAACATGAACGTAGTAAATTAAGATCAGTCGGAAGTCAGATCAGTCAAGAATTCCGTATCTTAACTCTGCCCTCCCAATATATTCTTGATAATTTAATGTGTCTGTAAAAAATTAAAAAAACTGATTTTAGTATAAGACCAGCATAATCTAAATACTAGTAACTGTAATAAATTGGTCGTCCCATGTTTCAGACTTAACAAAACCAGTAATAGTTTTTCAGGTAATAGTGTAAGGTTTTACAATAAAGTCCCAAAGCATGTTACCGATTTGCCGGACTGTAAATTTAAGTGCCACGTCAAACGGATATTTAGTGTCAAAAGGATATTATACAGTGGATCAGTATGTGAATGATAGTGATGTGTGGAATACACTCATCTCTGTGCATCCACTAAAAGCTATTGTATGATGCATTGGAAATATATGTTAAAAAAATGTACCCGATCGAGTTTCTTGCCGGTTCTTTTCGATGACTGGGTTGTTTTCCGAACCCGTGGTAGTCTGTGACATTCATAATTGCCTTATTAGGGCCTAAACTGAATAAAGTATTTTTGATTTGATTTGATATGATATTTCGATATGATATGTCGAGTAGGATATTTAATTTAAAATAGCTGACAAAACAATAATGTAATAATGTCTATGAATCTAACTTGTTCTTGAATTAATAAAACTATACTAAAACATATGTATCACTGGTAGACTTCAATCAAAATTATACAATTTCATTGATTTCAACTTAAAAGTTTTACGACATTGGTAGGATACTTAAATAAATGGTCAATCTTACTGATTTATTTCCCTAAAATAGTTTATTGCCGGTAATACCGTTAGCACAAAAAATAGATTTTCTGTATTAAAATCGATTTTTATGACTATGAGTTATAATAAATCAGTGAGTGACTCTGGTGACTCCGACTGCTTACCTTATAATTATATTTCAAGTTATAATACACTGTTTTCACGTTGAGCTATTTAGTAAAATATTGCCAAAGTTATTCTGTATTACAAACTGAAAAAAAAATCAAAATATTTCGTATATATAAAACTGTATTTTCAACCTGCATTTTTTATATTATGCAAAACAGTATGTCTTATAGTTTATAGTTCTTTATACGCAATATATCTGTCTTCAACTGGTTCACTTTCTTCGGAATTTAAATAAATTTTTGTATTTATCCTCACGAAATACGTAAGATTTTCTGCTTCAAGGCTATCTTGATTTTCAATACATTGTATGTTTTTTAAAAAAAATGTTTTTTTAACAACTGACACATACTTCGGAGTTGAGGAGTACATAGTATATTTTAACACATTAGAACTAAATAAAGACATTATATTTATTACAAAATATTCGTAAAATAAGTTTAATGCTTGCAACACGAGAGATACCACATATGCAAACGTTGAATACACACGTGTCTGAAAAAATCCTTCAGCAATGACGTTCCCTGTGGTTATCCATTAACTCGTTAACATTAAAACAGTAGAATTCGATACGTTTTCCGAATGAACCGTTCAATATAGATTGGTTATAGGATCATCATCATCATTTTATCATTCGTTGTCCGATGTGAAATACGCCTATTTTCTTAATAAATGTACAATAAAATTTCTAAAAGCACAATACTGCGAGATTATGCTAATAACAATTCAACACGGGTAGCCACTGCTAGGGTTGACAAAACAATATTGTATATTTATTCTAGTACTAACGGGCTCGGCAGTTTTATCCCACCCTGGGTAATAAAAAAAAATGACATATGATATACCCAGACCTTCCTCATGAATAACTTTATCTACTAGTGAAAACGGCATAAAAATCCGTTGCATAGTTTTTGAGTTTATCGTGAACAGACAGACAGACATGGCAGACGTGGACTTTGTTTTATAATATGTATTGATGAAAATATACATTAGACAAAAAACGACCCTTAATATTGAATAAAGGTTTTACATAGGCCACCTATAAAGAAATTTGTTTCACCAATCAAACAAATCAATTTGTTTCAGATACCTTCGAAGATTATCGCGAACAAACAGACAGATTTTGCAGAGGACTTTGTTTTATAATATGTATCGATGAAGACATACATTGGGCAAAAGACGACCCTTAATATTGAATAAAGGTTTTACGTAGGCCACCTATAAAGAAATTTGTTTCACCAATCAAACAAATCAATTTGTTTCAGATACCTTCGAATTTATTGTTATTTTCTACTTGTCTTACTTTTTGGCGATCAGAAGTTTGTATACAGTTTCTTGCGTAATCTCTTTACAGGACTACACGAGTGTGGGCAGTTACTAAATAAATGTCACTTGCAGTTTCCCTTTGATTTCCACATATTGCAATGCGTTTAAGGTAGCTTTGGGACTCCGTTTGGGGCATTATCCATCGAGAAATTTTGCATACATAATGAAGAAAGTGGAATCTCTAAACCTTGAGCTAGTTGTCAAAATAAAATCGGCTGAGTGCCTTAAGCGCTCGCCTTAGTAGTCCGGTGAAGCTGTTAAGACCTTGTTTGGTCAATAGCGTAGCCAGTTCGAAAAAAAAGAACATTGGTATTCGGCACAGCATTTTGGCTGAACCCTGTTCGGGTGAAGATAAGATGCTGTATGATTTGGTAATGTTAACTCTTCAGCGACTGTGCTGATGGAGCTAGAAAGATTGGGGAACAATGGGGCTGATATGTCCGGTGGAATAAAAGCCCCTAAAAATAAAATAAATAAAAGAGAATCTTTCCGAATTTATTTATTTACAGACCCGTAAAACTTATTCAAGCTAATTTCTCAAGAAGTTATTTGGCATCAAGGCGTTTGGTTTCCGTGGTCACGTCAGTTGTCTGCCATTGTGTTATCTGAAAAACAATTGACGATTTTTTTTTCTAACTGACTACGCTATTGACCTGGTAAGGCTTACAGCTTCACCGGACTACAAAATTGACGATGTGATCGAATTCGGGTTTGCAATGTGATGTATGCCAATAGGCTATTCAATTTAGCCAATTAGCATAAACATTTATCATTATAATCCTTAAACACTGCTTAATCCAGGAAGTTTCGATCCATACGGCTAAGGGTCTAATTTCCAAATGGTTGTGCACTCTTATCTATGACGAAACTGAGCAATTGTTAAAAGTTAAATCGTATCTGCATAATATAGGAATATATTGAGGTATAGAATATGTGTATGTGAACGTTAAATATGTATGTATGTATGTTTATTTGTGATTGTGTATCAAATCATATTACTAACAATTTTACCTTGTAAGTATGAATAGTTGCAAGTACGGTCCGCAAATGTACTTCTTGTAAAACACGCTGTATAATCGTTTTCTCGCTACCAAGATACAGGCTCTGCCTAGTTTGGTTGCCACTGTAAAAGTATTTGTAAAATGTACAAAAATTTTAATAAATAAATTTTGAATAAAAATTTCAATTTCATTCAATTATGATTACAAGGAGAATATTTATTCGATACAGACTAATCTTTAACAAAAATTCTGATAATAATATGTACAATAAAAGAATATTCTTAGTAATAAAATCATTATAATTGTAGATGTAAGAAGCTGTCCCATTTACAGACTCTTAAATCTTATAACACAGCGTCGTTATATATCACTAGCAACCACTCGCGAATTCATACGTATTAATTATAATGTTACAGCTGTATTTAAACTCGTTACAAGTAGGCAGAGAACGATAATACATCGTGGCCATAAAAGTTATGGAGTTCTCAAAATCGTCCGTCTCGAACGTTGTCAAATCGTTTGAATAATAACCTCTCAGGATTCCAGGCATTAATAAGGGCAATAGGTCAATCGAATCCAAAAATTAAGTAGTCTGAAATCTACGTCTGGTCCTATGCCTACGTTTTCAGTAGTTTTGACGGATTGAGGCTCAAAGGAACTCTATTTTCATTATACATACAATATCAAATCAGTCTGTAAGTGACTCAATGCAGGGGCTTATGCCTCTTTGCGAAGGGACTTACAAGTATAATCACCACACCAGCCCACGATGTATTGGCGACTTCAAACTCCGAGAAATCAAAAGTTCTATATTTGTATAGTGTAAACTTGTTTCTCGGGTTTAGGTTTCCTCATGATGTTTTCCTTCACCATCAGCCGTTAATGTTAGCAATTTATGTTGGGAATTTCGATAAATGTATAGGAATTTGGAAAAATGCGTTGGCATAGATCATATTAATTGGTAGAAACTTTGATAACCCTATCGACGTGTGGGTACAGAAACTTGTCCATATAGGCGCCACCTGCCCACACGGTACCGGACGGAGTGGATCGTGTTACTCGACCCTTTACATCAATTTCATTAACATCTTACAGCAACTTTCATGTTACACGGACGGAATAAATAGAAAATACGTGTACCTACACCGTTACTGACTTGAAACTGTTATATATCTGGGTGATTTAAATTTAAGTACAGCGAAGTAGGGTTATTCGATATTACTTTATAAATCTAAATTACAAATGTTATAGGATTGTACAGTTTATATATTTTCTAGCTTTGGCCGGCAATTTATCTTGCGTTGATGTGGATTTGACATATTCCTCGGGAAGAGTATTATTTCTGGACGAAAGGTACTCGAAGTCTTTTTTTGAACCTTTGACAACATATATACAAAATTTCATGATGGGCGATAGAGTAGTTAGAAAGAGCAGTATTTGTCAAGCAATATAGTAGACTGTCAATTTGTTATTCTGTCCGAAGAATAATATATTAAATATAACATTATTGCCAAATATTACAGCTACACTACGTATTATATAAGTCTATTTTAGTAATTCGGATTTCTTGTTAAGATTTTAGTTTTATGGCCGTTCCGTTACTATTTTTTATTTCCATTTTTGGGTTGTAATCCACAGTATCTCGAACCGGAGCGCTCACGGCCCGATGGATGGATCTACCAATTAATTCATCTGTCACATCGGTTTAATAGACACAGGTGTTGGATTAAATATCCAGCTAACATTTATACCTATTGTTAAGGAATGCGGGGCGATCTAATGAGTGACACCAAAAATTTAATAAAAGAATTGGCCAGCGTTAGTACATATCGTATGAAAATATGTGCGTAATTGTGATTTTGTATTTGTAAGTGTATTTTGGAAACTATTAAAAAATAACAATGATAACACTATTGTTGATTCTTTACGATAAATAAATAAACAACGTTGTTTTTTATGTTACGTGTTTTTGAGTATAAAGGTGACGCCAGCTCCAACCTTCCAAATTGTACATAATTTTCTACTTACAATTACACTATACACTTTACTACACACGAACCATTGCATTAGAAACGCTGCGCCGTGGCTGTAAGGTAAGTTTTGTAGTAATTGAATACATTGGAGTATGCTGTGTATCACAGTTTAACTAGGGTTGATCACAACCCTGAATTGTATCTATTGGTTGGGAACCACGTAAACCGAATTGCCTGCTGAGCCCTTCAATAGATTCAATTCGGGGTCATGACGAACCCTAGTTAAACTTTAATACACAGCTTACTCCAATATGTTCAATTTCTTCAAAACTTACCTTATAGCTTCGGTGCGACGTTTCCGCACACACATCTCGCACTCCTAACCATATAGTTAGTTATTTAAGCGCATGGAAATTATTTTTGCGACATGCATGCATGTTTTATATATATAAATCTTACGAAATAAACGTTCTATATATTAGCGAAAACTGTAGCGTAAAAAATACGTAACGTAGTTTGTGATAGATTAATAGGTTTAAAAAGTAAACTCAATCTGATTTAACGAGATATAATTCAAAGAACATTTAGTGAATACAATCCAATGACGCAGTAAACTACGGAAGGGCAAATAGAAAATTGACATTGACAGTAGTCACTTTAATGACAGTACGTTATTAGAGACCCAGTTCTATAATATTAGCAGAGTATGCCACAAACGATCATTATTGGTGACCTACTTTATTTATAGCATTGTGTTTATATATATAGCTCTAACAGTTTGCAAAACTAATGACATACACAGAAAGTCGTAGAACAGATATAGACTTTATTCTATACAAATTGTTGCAGGAAAAAAATTAATTTGAAGTATTTAAAACTCTTGTAACAGTAGTAAAAATTATAATAATTTTGCATAAAAACAGGTTGGGTTTTCAACTAAAAAAATAATAACTTTTATGAAACTATATATCTATGTATTTTGGAATAAATTATTGATGAAAAAGCATAAATCTTGAACAACAAAAAAATATATTTACAATAAACTTCTGTCCTCATTATTCATTCAAATATTTCACAATTAAGTTCATAGTGGTTAAAAAAATATTTAAATTTGTGAGTTTATACACAATTCTGAAGCGATTTTCACATGTTTCATTTGCATCCAATAACTTATTATTGCTTAGGAGCCATAAAACACCCACATCCCGCTTTCTTTATATCGGGGTTAAACGCTCGATTTGAAGTCAATTTCTAAACTCATAAATACTATTTATGACAGGTATAAACGTGTCATACAGTAGGCTTCTTTAATATTTTCAATCAGAGGACTCGTATCGAGATTAAAATGATAGCGTCGTAAATGCAATGATATTTCATTCATAGAGGTTACCGGACAATAGTTTATTGTGCAATTATTACTATCTTCGAAAACGTCTTCGATCGTGCCGGCCTATACAGTCATCATCACATCTATCGTAACTATACATAACAATTCGTTCCATTGACGTTCGATAAGAGATCTTATGATACGTTTTAAGAACAAAAACAGTGATGTATGTCAAACAACAGTTCAACATCTAGTTACGTCACGACATTCGTCATCCGTGTCTGTCAAGGTGTAGGTTGCGTAAGCGCATCCGTTTGGTGTCATTGACATTACGGATGTGATTTGTAAATTCTATGTTCACACACTTGTATACATGCATTGTGCAGTGACAGGTGAGTATATTGGTAGCTTTTCACCAATCTGATTACACGTTCGTTTTTTAAATAAAATTTATAGTTAAAAATCGGCACTCGTTCTGTATCATTTTGATTACATTACAATGTATTTTGGGAAAGTTATCAATAAAAGTGGCAACTTTGTATAATAACAAAGCTACGAATTCAGATATCAAACGGTATATACGTAAAACATGAAATCTAGAAAAGTAGTAATTGACTGAATTATTCATTTTCTAGCTATTCAAATACCCTGGAGAATTCCTCGATTGGATTATTCAATGACAAATTACGCCTAGTTTATTATCTGTTTAGGGTTTCCTTTCAAGAAACGAAAGTCTTTTACAAAGTTGTCATTATCCGTCCGGCATTTAGATCCAGATTTAGATCTGTTAACAAATACTAACAATAGCAAATAGTGAATTATCAAGAAGGGACCTCATGAAATTTCAATTCCTTACATACACAATATTTTACACGTTACAAAAAAAATGTCTATAAATTGCATATATATTACTACTTTGTATTAACACTTATCGTTTCAAATTGCACTAAAATCAGTTAAATTCGTGAGTAATACAAATACAAATGAACAGACAAACAAACATTTGAAAAGCCATGGAAATTTGTTCTGTTATCAATTCTAAAACGCCCAGAGTTTTTGTTCTATATATTCTCTATATATTGAACTAGCCTCAGCCCGCGACTTCGTCCGCGCGTGGAATAGTTACTATTGGTTAACGCTAACACGTAGCGGAAGCTCTCAAGAGGAAATATACCCCGATTTTGAAACATGATTCATTGGTACTCCACTCCTATGGGTCTTAGCGTGATGATATATATGATGATATATATGACTATAATCTTTCCCGAGAAATGAGCTACATAACACTGAAAGAATTTTTCCAATCGGACTAGTAGCACCTTTTTTTTTTTTTTAACGTGGGGAAATCCCTTATGGATACGCCACCCTCCCGGGGGAGAGGGTGGGTTATGTCCGAGTCGCACGGACTAAAACCCCACGGTGTACCGACAGACCGTTTTGTGGGGGCGGCAAGGGATCGTTCAAGCTAATCAACCTTGTAGAGCCGCCCCTCTGATTTAACGAGATATAATTCAAAGAACATTTAGTGAGTACAATCCAATGACGCAGTAAAATACGGAAGGGCAAATACAAAATTGACATTGACAGTAGTGACATTAATGACAGTACGTTATTAGAGACCCAGTTCTATAATATTAGCAGAGTATGCCACAAACGATCATTATTGGTGACCTACTTTATTTATAGCATTGTGTTTATATATATAGCTCTAACAGTTTGCAAAACTAATGACATACACAGAAAGTCGTAGAACAGATATAGACTTTATTCTATACTATAATTATCATCATCATCAGCCTGTAAGAGACCCACTGCAGGGCCATATGCCTCTTCCCGAAGGAAGGTATGGCCGTAATCACCACGCCAGCCCACGACGTATTGGTGATATCAAACTCTGAGAAATCCACAGTTCTATATTATCTATTCTTCATACATTACATAGTAGTACTACAAGAACATTTCGCAGGTTTCGATTTCCTCACGATGTTTTCCTTCACCGTCAGCCGGTAGTGTAACCAATTTAAATTAGTAAATGTACGCGAATGCCGAAAAATTCGTTTGTACATAACGTGGTTCAAACCTGCGGACATTGAAATGATACGTCACTAGGCCAGCACGACGCCATTATACTATAATATCTACTGACAATTGATACATATATCAATGTTGCACTGTTTCATAAATATTAATTTACATTATTAAAGATAATTGTAGTACGCTTGTTAGAAATTTGTGAGTTTATACACAATTCTGAAGCGATTTTCACATGTTTCATTTGCATCCAATAACTTATTATTGCTTAGGAGCCATAAAACACCCACATCCCGCTTTCTTTATATCGGGGTTAAACGCTCGATTTGAAGTCAATTTCTAAACTCATAAATACTATTTATGACAGGTATAAACGTGTCATACAGTAGGCTTCTTTAATATTTTCAATCAGAGGACTCGTATCGAGATTAAAATGATAGCGTCGTAAATGCAATGATATTTCATTCATAGAGGTTACCGGACAATAGTTTATTGTGCAATTATTACTATCTTCGAAAACGTCTTCGATCGTGCCGGCCTATACAGTCATCATCACATCTATCGTAACTATACATAACAATTCGTTCCATTGACGTTCGATAAGAGATCTTATGATACGTTTTAAGAACAAAAACAGTGATGTATGTTAAACAATAGTTCAATATCTAGTTACGTCACGACATTCGTCATCCGTGTCTGTCAAGGTGTAGGTTGCGTAAGCGCATCCGTTTGGTGTCATTGACATTACGGATGTGATTTGTAAATTCTATGTTCACACACTTGTATACATGCATTGTGCAGTGACAGGTGAGTATATTGGTAGCTTTTCACCAATCTGATTACACGTTCGTTTTTTAAATAAAATTTATAGTTAAAAATCGGCACTCGTTCTGTATCATTTTGATTACATTACAATGTATTTTGGGAAAGTTATCAATAAAAGTGGCAACTTTGTATAATAACAAAGCTACGAATTCAGATATCAAACGGTATATACGTAAAACATGAAATCTAGAAAAGTAGTAATTGACTGAATTATTCATTTTCTAGCTATTCAAATACCCTGGAGAATTCCTCGATTGGATTATTCAATGACAAATTACGCCTAGTTTATTATCTGTTTAGGGTTTCCTTTCAAGAAACGAAAGTCTTTTACAAAGTTGTCATTATCCGTCCGGCATTTAGATCCAGATTTAGATCTGTTAACAAATACTAACAATAGCAAATAGTGAATTATCAAGAAGGGACCTCATGAAATTTCAATTCCTTACATACACAATATTTTACACGTTACAAAAAAAATGTCTATAAAAAATACGCTGGAGAATTTCTCGAGTAGATTATTCAATGACAAATTACGCCTAGTTTATTATCTGTTTAGGGTTTCCTTCCAAGAAAAGAAAGTCTTTTACAAAGCTGTCATTATCCGTCCTGCATTTAGATCTCTTAACAAATACTAACAATACCAAATAGTGAATTATCAAGAAATTTCAATTCCTTACATACACATAATTACACTTAAAAAAAACTAAAATTTGCATATATATTACTACTTTGTATTAACACTTATCCTTTCAAATTGTACTATAATCAGTTAAATTCTTGAGTAATACAAATACAAATGAACAGACAAACAAACATTTGAAAAACCATGCAAATTTGTTCTGTCATCAATTCTAAAACGCCCAGAGATTTTGTTCTATATATTCTCTATATATTGAACTAGCCTCAACCCGCGACTTCGTCCGCGCGTGGAAATCCCTTATGGATACGCCACCCTCCCGGGGGAGAGGGTGGGTTATGTCCGAGTCGCACGGACTAAAACCCCACGGTGTACCGACAGACCGTTTTGTGGGGGCGGCAAGGGATCGTTCAAGCTAATCAACCTTGTAGAGTCGCCACGGTCCGCCCGGCGGAAGGTGACCGCCAGACTCCTACCTATAGAGGGACTAGTAGCTCCTGAGATTACCCCCTACAACGTCACAACGTCACAAACTCACAAACTTTACCTCTTTATAATATTAGTATAGATACAGATGTACATATATTGTCTATTTACTGTTTAATTGTAAGTATACACGAATATAGCAACTCGTACGTAAAGTACTTTTTTATATTTTACTACCTGAGCACGCGACTCCGTCCGCGTGGATCCTAATCTAAAAATTTTTTTGTTTTTTTTTTATAGTAGCATGGCAAAATGACTGCACTATATGCCTGATGGTAAGCACAGTACAATCGTAAAACAATGTCTCGTACTTAAGTCGCGTCGTCATTAGAATTACAATAACTTTTAATAGATTAAACCGATTTTAATGAAACCAAGACTAAATGATACTCGAGGATATGAGTTTTATCGTGAATGCAGTACTTTAGTTAGTGATGAATGTTCATATAAACAGAAAGACAGACATTTCTGAAAAGGATTGAAACGTATTTCATTATTTATTTCAAGATACCTGCACCAATTTTTTTTACGTTCGTTATTCAGTAGGGTGCACCACGTGCAGGTGAGATTGGCTTGGGTGTCTCAAGCCTTATGATGTTATTCGACACCCCTTACACCCCAAAGCAGACAGACATTTCTAAAAAGGATTAAAACGTATTTCATTATTTATATCAAGATACCTGCAACAATTTTTTTCACAAAAATCAAAAACGTACAGACACGTCATAGATTTATTATTTTTATATGTATAGAAGATTAATTTTAACATTTGACTACAATGAACTGTCCTGACAACTGTGACCTAGAGAGGGACTCGTTCTCAAATGTTGCTGTCGAAGCACGTCCATAGGTGCTTATCGACAGATTTCAACTAGCAGATGGTAGCTAGCCAGGAGCTATTAATAAAATCTACTATCATGCTATCTATGGTTACATAATCCGGCTCATTTCAAGGGTTAAAGTAAATTACAGACATCAACGAAGTTTATTTCGTCCCCAAAAATAAGACAACTTTACACACAATTAATCTATATTTTATTCACCACCAGTTTTTTTTTCGGAGCTTCGCACACATTAATGTAATTTTGATCCACTCACCTGGAAAAGTTCATTTGTTTGTGGATTTACTCTATGTTATTTTTAATAACCACTCTAATAGTACCCAAAGGCGTGAAAGTAACAAACAAACAAACTCGCTTTCAAATTTATAACATTGGCAAGGATAAAGAACATTATAATAATACCAGCACCAAAATTTCTGTCTGTGTGCCAAAAATCACCTCGTGTGGGTACACGAGAAATTAATTATCACGTCAACCTACTATTGACCATTTCCAACTCTGAGAAGTCAACAGTTCCGTATTATCTTACTACGGGCTCATTCGAATACGTTTCCCACAAGCTCCTTTTCAATGCTATGTTTATGAATCAATAGCGCTCTCGTGTACAGAGCAAATTTACTGGACACACGTGCTTTGGAATGGTCAATTTAAACTGTATTTACGTGTATTACATCAAGCAACATGTCGATATTCGTTGGATCAGAGACAACCTTACGGTGAATGATTTAGGAATAATTGTGGAGGGTAAAGCATTTATATTATGACGAAAAAGCTGTAGATACGTTACCTACATGATATTATAAAACAAATGGCAAGATAACGCACACATACGTAAAGTAATATTGTAACGCCACACTGTCTTAGATAAAATGTGGAAGGTAAATGGCATATTATCAATATCGATGGTAAAAAGAAATAGTTGTCTGTTGCTTAGATACGGGTGGATTGACGGAGTAGCCGTCAAACATAAGCCAGGTAGCCAAGTTTTAACAAGGCGCTGTCAAATCGTTTATGACGTATCTACAGGTTTTTAGTTATAATACCATTGCAGTAGAGGTAAGAAGAACTAGCTAATATGGGATACACGTCGAAAAAGTGTCCATCTCTAAGCACTAAATAATAGTTCCTAGACCCTGCAAAATGGCGCTAGCATAAACAACTGTTATGGAGTCCGAAATAATCTTGTAAATATAACCTAAAGTAAGAAAACGTAGAGTGTGGTATAAATTTTGTGAATTTTAAATAATACGTTTGGTGATTTTTGTGTGTTTACTTGCATAAAACTTGTTTTTTGGCGGGATATTAGTTTTTTTATTGTAGTAGCACGGCAAAATTACTGCACTATGCTTGATGGTAAGCACAGAACAATCCAAAAATAAAGGCGACTACCGAGTGACACACTATCCATCGCCATTCACAGAAGAGAATCACTATGATGGGCTTTTTCGCCATATACATGGTGGTTGCGACCCAGTCAGACTGTAAAACCTACCACCCCGCTTTCGCAATTGCCTCGTTCGTTATTCAGCAGGGTGCACCACGTGCGGGTGAAGTTGGCTTGGGTGTCTCAAGTCCTATGAAGTAATTCGACACCCCATATACCCCGAGTATTAGTCTGTCATGTGGTGAAATTTATTTTTTATTCATAATCATGTGTTATTTGACTCTATATTCTGTAATATTGGGTAGCATATTAGGTAATATCGTTCGTTGATTGTGCAGCAGTGGGGTGCATGGAAAAGAATAACACGAAGAATGGATTTTGATATGCCATAAAACCTCCCTAGAAAGTTATATTAAGAGAATCTTTTTAGGACATTGGAATAATCACATCACACTTGTAATCGGTTGCCAAAACAAACAAAATAAACTTGTAATTTTGTTCATATCATTGTACAATAATTAACCTTGTTGCTACTGTAGCGCCACCCTTTTTTTTTGTAACGTGGAGAGAAAATCCATCATGGCCTGTCAGGCCCCCGCGGGAGGGCCTGAGCTGAGTCGCCCGCCAACAGCGTGCTGGGACGCATCCGCCGGTGCCTTTCGGTGGCTTTAACCGACTAAAACTCCACGACACATACTGTGTCTCGGGGTTGCGTGAACAAGCTCCGCGACACCCCCGGCGGCAGGCGTTTCCCACGCCACACCCGACTGAGGCAGCCCGGTTGCGAGACTGCCTCCCAGCGCGTCGAACCCGTGCAATGGGAGTCCAGAGGTAACCTTAAGTTAACGCATTTTGACGCACACTTTTTCATTCACAGAGATGGTTCTCCTTACCTCTATTATAGAAATAATGGAAGAGAATTCTCAGTTCTGCTTACGCCTTATGAGCACATATATACCTTTAAGTCAAGACCATGTCACGTAATGTTGAAACTGGAAAGATCGGTTACGACGTCACTTTCGTAAGTCTTATACTGTACAGTTATTTATGGTATTGGCAAACTGTTGGCGTCGTGACGGCCGCTAATCATATCGAGTTATATAGTTAATGGACACTAATGGAAATAATCAGAGGAGTGCATCTGGGCTCTGTCTGCGACCGCCCGGGAGAAAGTGACAAGTTTGCTGTACGATCAAGTTAAGGCTTCGTTCACAGGTTTGTATACATTAATGGTTGAAATTCGACCATAGTTCATAAATAATTTAAATTGCAATATTATAATTTTTTTAAGTGACATTTTTTATATCATGGGAGGCGAACGAACAGGTGGGTCAAATAATGTTAAATGATCACCACCAACCATAGACAGTAGCAACACCAGAAGAGTCGCTTAGTCGAAGAGTGTTAGGGGGAGGGGAGGTGGGTTATCCAGCACTCTCAGGGACCGAACGAAACGCAACAATGCAAGCACTGTTACTTCACGTCGGTTTTCTGCGAGAGGATGATACTACCCAGGGCGAGCCGACCCATTCATGCTGAAAACAGTAATAGTTTCAGCATGGTTCTACGACCTATAAATATTATGGCAGGGTAATTTTCGTTTTCTTTAAACATAAGGTAGGTATGTATTTGTATATATATGTAAGTATGTATAAGTGTCTGTCCGGTTCTAGTAGAATACCAATATCAGTCAATGTATAGTTACGGTGCTTCATATCGTATATAGTTTATGAGCATTCTCATCTTTATATATACATGTACGTGTGTATGTCACTGATCTCCTCCTAAAAGGCTGGACCGATTTTGATCAAATTTTATTTGCGTGTGCGCGTGGCGTCGTGAATAGTTCAGATTCACAATAGGACCTGGTGTTGAATTTTAGATTTTTTTATATAATCAAGGCAGGACAACCTCCGCTCGGTCCACTAATATATATATAATTCAACACATATAAGGCAAAGAAGTTTCACTTCCTACGCGTGTACACACTGATACACGCAATATTGTTTTTTTACCAGAGAGTCGAAAATGATGTCGTGGTGGTCGAGTGGTTTGATCGGTGGAATATCAATCCGGTGTCTGCAGTTTCGAATCCCGGCGTGTAGCAATGATTTTTTCGGAATTCGAGTACATTTACTACTTTCAATTGGTAACACCACTTATTCATCTTAATTATATATCAGGAGATTTACAATTGTGCGCGCATCACGAAAAAGTACTATACAAATTTAGATCATTTTTTAATATTTTATTTCTCAGGCGGTTGATCCTTAAAGAAGAATAATAACCTTATAAAATATCACGATATCTTCATCTATTCTAATATTATAAATCTGGAAGGTTTGTTTGGTTGAGCGCGCTATCTCAGGAACTACTGGTCCAATTTGAATTCGGTGTTAGATAGCTCATTTATCAAGGAAGGCTATAAGTTATATATCATCACGGTAAGACCAATAGGAGCGGAGCAACATTGAAGAATGTCTAAAAATAGCTTTTTTTCCTTTTGAGAGCTTCCGCTGCGTGTTGTTATCATAGTTTTAAGAAATTATGATTTTAATAAGCATTACGCGTTAAGCGATATGTTTTCTTGCCGTGGAGAATTGAGGCAAGCTGTATGGTGTGCACGTAGAAGAGGGAAGTTTGTGGACAATTTTGCAAGCAAAGTATATATGTTTACTTTCATTTTTTATGTTTATTCCTATGAACAAAAAAAAAATGTGCGTGGAGTCCCTCCGCCCGGATGAAGTGAAACTTCGTAATGTGAAAATGAAAATAGGAATGGGTGGAAATTGATTTTTAGTGAAATCATATTGTTTCTTTAAGACAAACTTATTAACATTGCTTACAATTGATCGCATCTTTTAATTATTTATCATTTTCGAATGGAGAAATATCCAAATCCATAACATTTACAATGGGATTATGATAACTAAAGTAAGATACGAAATGTTTGATTATTTTTCTCGCTCTGTCTCTTTCTATTCCCCCTCCCCAGGAGCGTTGAACGTTTAACGCAACCTTTTTGGAAGTCGTATTAGAAGTTTCACTTCAAAATGTATCATTAAGATATTAAATAACACAGACAACCTTGCAGGTATTAGCTAGTAAATTATAATTACGATCCTGTAAATATCAAGAATGTGGTATTAATATGAATAACATGAAACAACATCATCGCCTTAATGCAATAATTTAATGCTAAGATAAAACCGAAAGACTAATTTGTAAACCTCTGGAGTTGCGAAAAATCAAGATAAACCCGCAAACTATGTACTTCTTTAGAGTTGACTTAATATATTATTAATTATTTACACCGTCTTATATTTCTTAATCTATATAATCTACCAGTTGTAAACTCGTTCTTATTTCGCTTGCATTAAAATAACCCAAGTGACACGCGTGTAATAACGTAACGTTAGAACATTTCTCTTAAGTCACTATGAACGCTTAACATTTGTATGTAGTAATTTAAGTAGATACAATATTTAAATTAATTTTTTTACGAATAGTGATAAAAAAAATTAAATGCAACATTTTTCATTTAAGTATAGATAAGTGAATATAAATAATTTCTTGTGGTTATACAATATATACATGATTATTTAACAAAAACATCTATACATATACAAGATATACAAGAACGTAAATCTAATGTCTGTACTATTTAGATCTTTGGGGAAAAAAATTGTTGCTGATGTCTTGAAATAAATAATAAAATATATTTCAATCATTTTTAGAAATGTATTACTGTTTATTTTAACACGCGTCACTGCTAAAGTACTGCGTTCAAGACAAAACCTCATTAAGAAAATCATAAAACATATCCTCAAGTTACATTTAGTTTTATTAAAATCAGTGTACTCTATCAAAAGTTATTGTAATTTTAATAACGACACGAATTAAGTACGAGAGAAAAGTAAATAAGTAAATGGACTTAATATACTCCGATTTTTTATTAGTCATTGTCTTTTTACATTAGGTTCCACGTGAACGGAGACGCGGCCACAGCTAGTACATTATAAGTATGTTAACAGTAAGCATTTTTCACGACTAAAGCCACATATTGTATATTATTTCGTTTATTCTAAAACTTTAAATACAAATTTTCATGTAAACTTAATTAGCCCTTCACATTCTAATCCTGACTGAATTTATAAATACGAATATTAGTTTGTTTGGTATGCGATTTTATTTATTAAAATCAGTGTACTCTATCAAAAGTTATTGTAATTTTAATAACGACACGAATTAAGTACGAGAGAAAAGTAAATAAGTAAATGGACTTAATATACTCCGATTTTTTATTAGTCATTGTCTTTTTACATTAGGTTCCACGTGAACGGAGACGCGGCCACAGCTAGTACATTATAAGTATGTTAACAGTAAGCATTTTTCACGACTAAAGCCACATATTGTATATTATTTCGTTTATTCTAAAACTTTAAATACAAATTTTCATGTAAACTTAATTAGCCCTTCACATTCTAATCCTGACTGAATTTATAAATACGAAAATTAGTTTGTTTACTACGCGATTGTAGTCAGGTAAAGTTGTTATAGCCTTGCTAGAACAAAAGCGTAGTCAGATCGAGAAAAAAAAATTGTTGCTGCGCTTTCACACTACTCTTTCGAGTAGGTCGTAGAGCCACGCGGAAGCTATTACTGGTTTTAGCATGAATGGAACGGCTCGCTCGGGGTAGTACCACCCTCTCACAGAAAACCGACGTGAAGCAACAGTTCTTGCATTGTTGCGTTTCGTTCGGTCAGTGAGAGCGCCGGAGGCCCAACTCCCTTCCGTTCCTCCTTTCCTTTTCCCCTTCCCTTCTTTCTTCCAACACAGGCTAGCAGCGCACTTGCGACTCCCCTGGTGTTGCAAGTGTCTATGGACGGTGGTGATCACTTAACATCAGATGAACAACCTGTGCGATTGCCTCGCATGACATAAAAAAAAAACGTTAGCTACTCAACCGATCATCATAAAATTGAATGTACACCTTTTTTAAGAGTACAGGTAAGGACATAGGATACCGTTTATCCAGAAAAAAGAACTGTTTACAAAGGATAGGTAAAATCTATATAAAGGTAAGCGAAGCCGTCGACAAAAGCTAGTGTTATATAGTTCCGGCACCGGGAAGCACGACTCTTGTACAGCAACAGTTTGTTTAATCTATGTTGTAATCGTTTAAACTAATTACTTTCGGTACGTCATCCTTCACGAGTTAAATAAACATTTCCTATTAACGTTTTAGAGATACGAACAAACAACATTAATTTAATTTTAAATTGCAATAGATACCTAATTAGATGGAACTGTTCCTTCGCAACGTCGAACTACTTTTACTGGTGGTCATTTTTTAAAGTGTTACGCAACGAACGGGCCAAGTTTCGTGATCAATGGCTTAAGAAGTTTTCGGTAATTAGATAATATTAGCATATCGCATGTCGCAACGTCATTATTCGTTTACGTTAAGTTCCTTAGAGATAACATGTCATAATAGTTTTTTAAGCTCGGTTTTCAATTACATTTATTTATGTAAAAACTTATTTATGTGCGTTGAGCGGGATTTTTGGCAGGAGATACGATGGGTGCAAGACCTAGCGAAGATATGGCGATATGGAAGATACCGTGGACGCCGTCCGCCCGGTCATACGACAGTGGACAGGGAGGAAGTGGGGTTCCCTGTCGTTCCGGCTGGTGCAGGTACTCACCGGATCCGACCACCGCATGCCAAGAATGTGACGCTGATGAAGACACCGTGTCTGAGTCTGAGTGTACTGCGTGGGAGGAACAGCACCGCATTCGGGCTGCGGCGGTAGGGAGGATGGAGATTTGTCGCTGCCGAGTGTGATTTCGGTCATGCTCGGTAGCGAACAGGCGTGGCGAGCGATGGCCTCCTACTGCGAGATGACCTCCGCGAGGTAGACCCTCTAAGCGGCCCTCTCTGCTAACGGAGGACCGGCGGGAGGAGGCGGCGATTTGCCCAACTCCTCCCGCCACCTTAGTGGAACTTGAAGGGATGGGCCAGGAAGCCCAACTCCTCATTGCACAGTTCCGGCTGACAAGGGAAGGTAGCTCGTGTGTACCCAGCCTATCTTCCTATTAAGTAGGAGCCCGGTGGTCACTTTCCGCCGGGCGGACCGTTGGGGCGGATATACAAGGTTGAGTAGCGAGTACGATCCCTTGCCGCCCTAACAAAAAATGGTCTATCGGTACACCGTGGGGTTTTAGTCCGTGAGAGTGGGACATAACCCACTCTCTCCCCCGGGAGGGTGGCGTATGGAATGGATATCCCCACATTAATAAAAAAAAAGAGATAAATTTATAATTTCGCGCCATGACATGCTACGAAAGCATAACCGGCTGTATTGCGGTTGCACGGCTTGCATCACACTAGCGACGCGTAGTATAGGGCCTGTCTACATATAATATTGATATTGTGCAGCTTATCATATGTTTGATCAGCTAATAAACTGCATAAAATAAACCAGATTGACAATAATTTAATTTTACAAACTATGTAATTTAAATAATTAACTTATCGATAATTAATTTAAAATGTCAAAACAGAACATAGTTATTATATTTAAAACACCGGTTCTTGTCCAATCGCCAAAGTTAATCAACTTTGGGCACGGTCCGTACTTAGATGGGTGACCGCCTGGCAACACCGCGTAACGTTGGCTTTTTGTTATATTTCTTTAACTAAATTCCCTGCAATACAAAAGTTTCACTTATATCGCGTGTCTTTATGGAACACCCTGCTTTTTTTGTTTAATAGTTAGTCACGAGCTTTGTTAGTATTCGTTTTAGTATTATCAATTACAATTGCGAATCATTTTCCTTGTCTTCACAAGCCTTTATTGACAAGCCTGTATTCGTCGTACTACAAACTCCATTCGTTTATATCTACGATATTTGTACAATACTCGGCACAGTTTTCACAATTTCGAAAATATATTGATAATAATATATAACACATTTGAGGAAATATTTTTAAAACGACCTTTGGACTCTGGATATTACTTTGATAAATATCAATTTCTAGCACTTTTGGTCTTTAGAATTAACCCGATGATGTATCGAAACTGTCAAATTTTCTCTGGGTTAAATCCTTAATGAAAAATTTGAACAAATTATTCAAAGAAAAATAGAAGGATTTTTCAAGGGTTTTTTTTATCATTGGACAATGTTGAATTACTTAAATTACGCGTACTAACCCTTATGCATTTATCCATTCTTAAAATAGACTTTCTCTAATTTTTGAATATTTATTTAGAATTACTTTAATCAAATAGGTATTACGTGTCTATAATATCTATTTCTTTATCCTTTCATACAGTAATTAATCAGTGAAATCAATTAACCGCTAACCGAAACTAACATTAATTGACAACAAATTAATTATATGCCAATTTGCTACTGTACAACAAGAAATGAAAGATGGACAAGTGATATACGAGTCGAGATGTTTGCTTACAGCCGAGCGATCGTCGATCTGACAAAATATTTTGACAGTCGAACATTTTGACAGGGCGAATCGAAAACGATTTGACAGGAGCTCGAATGGCGAGAATACTTTTCATTAATACCAATCGATAGGTTGTTTCGTTATACTTTCATATAATTATACAATATCTATACATAAATAATAGTTGTGGTGGCCTAGTGGAGGAATATAATTTCAATGTCCGCAGTTTCGAACCCCGGCATGTACCAAGGAATTTTTCAGATTCGCATACATTTACTAATTTAAATTGGTAACACTATAGGCTGACGGTGAAGGTTAATATCGTGTGGAAACCTGAACCTGAGAAACGCTTGTAGTACTACTGTATGTAGGAAAAATATAGAACTGAGGATTTCTCAGAGTTTTTTTTTGTTTATTTTATTTTTAAGGGACTTTTATCATTTTTTGATATGTCAGTCCCATCGTAACTTATATCTATATACAACTAAACGTTTGTGACATTTACTATTATATAGAATATATTATTATTCTAAATATTATATATATTGGTTAAAAAGATAAACCAGATCGAGTTTCTTGCCGGTTCTTCTCGATGACTGGGTTATTTTCCAAACCGGTGGTAGTTTTGACGTTCATGAGTGCCTTCTTAGGGCCTAAATTGAATAAAGTGATTTTGATTTGATTTGAATATTGTGCTGTTTAATAAGACTCATCCTCTCAGTGTCATATTTTTTGCACTATTTCAAAAGATGATGGATATCGTCAACCTTATCGCACTCGTTGCAATGTAGTGAATTTATAATTTTCATAAAGTGTTTAAATTTCCCTAATGGAATGTGTCCAGACCGTAATCTAAAAGTAGAAATAAGTAATGTTCTTTTATATTAGCCTTTGTGAACCACGGTACAGGTGGAGGCTGACACTGTATAGTATGACACCAAATCCCCTTCTCTCTTGAGGTCAAATAAAAATATTCTTTCCACATGGTATGACACCTTGTCATATACGCCACGTATACGCCAATACGTCGTGGGCTGGCGTGATGATTACGCCTATACGTTCCTTCGGGAAGAGCCCTATGGCCCTGCAGTGGGATCTCTTACAAGCTGATGATGATACATAAATAGGCAGAAACGAAAAAGTTAAGTACATCTTGCTTCCCTGTTTCTCAACCGATTTTCTTTATTTACATTTTTGAAGTTATACTTCTTTTGGCGCGTTAGGGAAAAGTGATGAGAGTAAATTATTACGATACGCGCACACCGTCACGAAAAACCGACACCCTGAAGTTATTACGATGCGCGCGCACACCGTAACGAACTTGGCTATAGTCAACATTTTGTTTCTTTGTATTTGTTGTTTGTTGTATTTGTTATTTGTTGTTGTTGTATTAAAACTTTTAATGTATTAAATAACTTTTTTCTATTGTTAGTGTCGTTTTTTCTACAAGCGTAGAAATCACATGCCCACCCACATTGTCATGAGTATGTTTTCTATAAAATACAGTAAACTTATCTAATTATTATAGATTATACTATAGACGATATATTAAATACAGTTTGAGATTATGAGATATCTGATCTATAGATTATACGTCATAAGTCATAATTTATTTGCAATTATATTGCAGCCGAACAACAAAAAAGCCCTGAGATATTATTGCAAAACCGAACGGGTTTATAAATTCCGATATATTTCGTTGAAGTCACACGAACCGGGTTTATTCGACACGGCCTTCATCCTGCCGCATATAATATAAAATTGTAAAAATTACAATTTTTTTTAAGGTATGTCAAGCTCTTTTTATCCCCCTTATCTAAGCATCCTATAATAAATCCTGATAAAACGCGTGGTTCGTATGAAATAAAAGATATATTTTATTAAATTAATCGTGTCGTATTTATTACAAATGATGATTTTGTAGTTGGCGTTAAAATAGTAAAAAATTTAACTGATCGCATTAAGAAATGGTAAATAAAAACAGCATATAATTATTTATAAATTAATTAATAAATTCGTGTTCAATATTTGAACATATCTTTCACTACTTTCTATTACTATAAATAATATGTATTGATTTATATTTTTTCCGTTAATTAAAAATGTATAAAAGAAAGTCATTAACAACAATATTTATTTACTATAATGTATAAATATGTTAATATTTTGTGAGTGTAAGTATGAATAATCGTATAGAATAATAAATTCAATATAATATTACCTCACAAACGAAAACCTATATCATTTATTATTATACATTTATCAATAACTAGTGACCCGGAGGACGTTCTGTCCTGGTAATGAAAAAAGATCTTGACAAATTATATACCTAACCTTCCTCATGAATCAATTTAGCTACTGATGAAAACCGCATGAAAATCTGTTCAGTAGTTTTTGAGTTTATCTCACAGACAGACGTGATAGAGGACTTTGTTTTATAATGTTTAGTGATGATAATACTCGTCTAATTACATTTGAAATAAAAAGTGTGTGTGTACTTTTTCAAAATGTTTATCTTTCGCCTTATTCTACGTTTGTAAAAAAAAACGACACTAATAATAAAAAAGGTTGACTGTAGCTAACTTCAGGGTGTCGGTTTTTCGTGACAGTGTGCGCGCGCATCGTAAAAATTTACTCTCATCATTTTTCCCTAACGCACCTTAAGAAGTATAACTTCAATATAAATATATAGTTATAATATGTTTTGAATTTATTTATCAAATTCGTTCCATTTCTGCTAACGGATGCGAACCTAATATTATATTATATACATCCTTAGATGTTACAACACTTACGGTTTATGCCATTGACTTATTAAACCTAAATTTGTGATAAGATTTAATAATTTAACTTAATCAGTTCATTTATGTTAAATTCACAACAATAATATTCATAATCTTAACGTATTTCGTTATTGAACACTCCATCAAAATTCCACTCTGAACTTATATTCACCTCGACCGATTTAAACGATACTTATCTTTTATTTATTATGTCGACTTACAAAATCGTATCAAGGAGAAAGCAAAGTCAAAAATATAATGCAAACTGAATATAATCTTGATGCATAAATCCATGAAATACTAAAATTAATACATATCATAAATAAAATATGAGTAACGTACTTTAGCGGATTACTTTATTATACTGTAGGCGAGTAAAAGGGAATAGAATTTACATTTTTCTAGAAATAAATAGGGCTAGTTAATGCAACGATGAGCGAAACCGTGACAAGATAACATCTAAGGCCAGCCTGTCAAACCCTGAGGCGGAATCGAATGAAAATAAATTAAACATCACGTATAAGAGGGGCTGAATAGCCTTTAGGTTGACATTAACCACAATTACTTGATCGGAGACGACGTTTACACGATTCCAGAGCGGACGATAAAAAGAACATGTTACCATCAATTGCAGCCTATTAATACAGTAATGAATTTCTTTTGATATATCGCCCTGTAAAATTTGTTTACCTATTTAAATAATCAACCATCTTTTTCTTCTATATAAATCTAATGTGTCTTTTTTTTTATTTTCGTGAAAAAATTGTTTCGGGTCTCTAGAAATAAGTAATAAAACACAGTTGAAGGTGGTAGAGCCGCGCTGTAGCTGTTACTAGTTTCAGCATGAATGGGTCGGCTTGTCCGGGGTAGTACCACCCTCTCACAGAACACCGACGTGAAGTAACCATGCTTGCATTGTTGCGTTCCGTTCGGTCAGTGAGAGCGCCGGAGCCCCACCTCCTTTCCCCCTTTCTCCTTTCCCTACCCCTCCCCCATACACAGGCAGGCAATGCACTAGCGACTCCCCTGGTGTTGCTAGTGTCTATGAACGGTGGTGATCAGTTAACATCAGGTGACCCACCTGTCCGTTTGCCTCCTTTTGACATAAAAAAATTACCCTTTCAAATAAATGCTCACGCGACTCTCCTGGTGTTGCTAGTGTCTATAGACGGTGGTGATCACTTAACACCAGGTGACCCACCTGCTCGTTTGCCGCCTTTTGATATAAAAAAAAACATTTCAATCATTTCAAGAAATGTCTGTCTATCTGTCTTTTTGTATGTCTGTTTGTATGACTACGCATCACTGCTAAAGTACTGAGTTCACAATAAAACCACATAAAGTATATCTGCGAGAATAACTTAGTTTCTTTAAAAAAGGTTAACTCTATCAAAAATGATTTTAATTTTAATGACGACACGGCGTAAGTACGAGAGAAAAGGAGTTAAGTAAATGGACTTAATACACTCAGATGACTTTATTAATCTCTGTTTTTTACATAAGATTCCACGCGGACGAAGTCGTGGGCACAGCTAGTTAATAATAAATGATCCTCGTCTGAGGTAATTTAACACTGGTCTATGTTATTTGCATTCGTTGATTTTCACGCGAACCACATTGAGTTACAAAGTGACAGCAATAAAAATTATTTACGACTTTAAAATGATTGTGTACGAATAAATTATAGATATACGTTTTCGAACAACAACGGGCAACAGGCGTTGAAAAATATATATAATTATCTTTAAATAAATACTGACACAATATTAATTTGTTTAGAAAATAAATTGCTCAATCTCGTACCGAGTATTTCCTGAACGCCATCTGCGAATTTCATCTAGAAAGTTACATGGATTTCGAAGGAGTCAAATTTAAAGAACGAATGGGTTTAATTGGATTTAGATTATAATTTGATAGGATCGAAAAGTGTTAAGATTTAATTCGTTATATCGTTACCGTGGCATTGATGTTGTACAGGTTTCGTTTTGAAGACAAGTCTGCTGCGGTTGCACCCGGGAGTGATACGATCGCGAAAGTCGGTGATGATCTCCCAATCTCCTAATTGTTTTCACTTTCATCTGTTACGTGAGTTTATTGTCAGTGTGGTAGCGTTCAACAAGCAGAGGCGCGATGCTATCTTCCTGACAAACGAGATTATTACGAGATACGATTAATGTTATGCAATTTGTGTAATGTGGCTCAATATTTTCATATATTTCGACCAATTTCTTAGTAGAAATATATGGTAAGAGTTAGTAATTCTTCCGATATTTGTCTTAGTTATTATTAGTTTTATTTTTGGCAACCAATCTTTTAGATTCGTTAGATTCGTTTTAATAATCTTATTAGATTATTACGACCATTGTCGAGTAGGTAATCATACCTCAATGTCCTACCAAAAGGGTGGCCTTATTGTTAGAACGTTCCAGCAAATCACAATGCATGCTCCGTGGTTATTATTCCCCATCCACATCAGATATGAACAATAAACAAACTATATTACGTAAAGCACTACCAATATTACAAAATATAGAGTAAAATAACACAAGATTATGAATAAAATATCAAATCCACTACATGATATTCCAAAGTCCCGCCAAAAACTCTTTGTTTCAGATATAAATATGTTTTAAAACGATTAACAATTATTAAATTGATAATATATTCATTGTTGCCTTTTAAACTATACAATCTTCTATAATTACCGTTCTCATTTGTTTTTAATGTCAACTTTTTAAATTAAATTGTTGCTCTGTTTATAGTTGTCGGGAATAGCATTAAAATGTATTTTTTGAAATTAATAATGGTATTATTAATAACACGATATCGTTTCATTCATAAAACTTGTCGTAGAAAAGAAAATAAACGACAATAGAATTCCATTTGGCCTTGTCGGAGCCAAACAAATGAACGATGCAAGACTGTGCGATTATCATGCAAGCCACTATTAAAATAATTGCTACATTTTACGCACCTGGCGTCTCATGCAGTAAACATTCTTGGCGCTTCTACGAGCCGTACATCATAAAATATAATTGATTATCTACTACATGTTGCGATCGAAGAAATAGTTCATGGCCATGCCAAATTATGAGTAATATAAAGATATTTGATGTGATAATCAACGGTTTACGCAAAACTAGTTTATTTACATATTTTTAGTTCAATAGAATAAAAATTTCTTAATATTTATATTTGTATTAGCCTAGTTTCCTCACATTCAAAATTTTATTTCAATGCTTTTGTCTATAAATTATTCTATTCAGTTTTATCCTGTATGCAATACACGTAGAAAAATGTACATTAATATGTTTCTGTTAATCAGTTGTTCATTTTTTCTATCCTTGAACCATTTCTATGAAAAAGAGAAATTGGTTTCCACATTTGGATACTTATGTTCGTTTTTTACGCATACTTGTCACACTGTGTGCGTAACATTTTTTTTAATTTGCAGTGGCTTATATAAACGCATCCATACGTGAGACAACGTACCAAATTTGTAGTCCGGTGAAGCTGTAAAGACCCTGCAGGGTCAATAGCGTAGTCAGTTCGAGAGAAAAAAAAAAAAAAAAAACGTACCAAACGTGGATATTCGACTCAAAAATAAATAGGAAGCTTACATCATGCCAAAGAGCATTAGAACGCAGCTTACTGCAAATAAAACTAAAAGACAGAATTCGGCACAAAAAAATAAGAGGGAAAACCAAAGTAATAGATGCTCTATATTTCGCTCGCAGCTTAAAATGAAGATGGGCAGGACATGTGGCTCGTATCCCAGATAACAGATGGACAAAAACTGTAACTCTGTGGAACGGACCTCACGGATATAGAAGTAGAGGAAGGCCAAAAGCTCGATGGAGAGACGAACTAAAATCTATAGCTGGTAGGAGCTGGATAGACACTGCAAGGAGTCGCGACACTTGGCTTTCTCTGGAGGAGGCCTTTACCTGAAAAGAGGTCCACGAAATTTAATGACAAAAGGAAATTGTATTTAAAAAAAATGTAACAATGTAGTGGAATAAACAGGCTTTTTTATTTTATTTATTTTTATATAAACGCGCTTACTTTTATATTATAATCCATAATAGACACATAAACGGAAGCCAATAATGACTGACAGTGATTATATTCTCAGATGAAAACACTTTTAATCTCTTGGTGATATTTAAGCTTATAGCTTTTTAATTGTACCTCGCATACCATAACATACTATCTTAATGAGTATATTTATTAATCTTAAACATTACAATAGCGGTGGCTAATGGACTTATGTTGCTTCATAGTATTTCAATGGACACGTTCGTGGCGTCACTCCAATGTGCGTGTGAAAGATGCATTGTCCACTTTGTCCACCAGCGTCTTTCAACATCTCAGCAATACTAAACTGTATTGTCGTGGATATAAAAAAGACAAATTAATTTACATTACATTACGAGTAATTTATACATGGTTTTCATGATAATAATCTATACTATCTTATATACATATGATAAGAATATGATATATGATAAGAAAGTAAATTTAACGTGTCTGTAATTTTGATTTTCGTAAAAAAAACTCTTGCAGTGTCTAGGAATAAGTAATAGAATACATTTCACTCATTTTTGAAAAATTTAAATGATGACTCGAGGTAGCGAGGAAGCGAAGAGTAGTGTCTATACTAATATTATAAAGCTTATTTGTTTGGTTGAAGGCGTTAATCTCAGGAACTATTAGTCCGATTTGAAAAAATCTTTCAGTGTTAGTTAAATCATTTATCGAGGAAGGCTGTAGGCTACGTATCATCACGTTAAGATCCATAGGAGCGGAGCACCAAAGAAGAATGTTTCAAAATCGTTTTAAGAGATTCCGCTGCGTTTAAGTTAGCCCAAAGTAATTATTATTCGAGTTTATTTGTGTATACCTTTAAGGTTTTCGTGCCTTAACTACACAATCGATTCATGAAAGGGTATTGAGTATCTATCATCCAGCAAAAGTGTACTATTCTTGAGCACTAAATTAAAATCTACATAACACTTTATTTTGGAGATTTTATCCTTGTCTTTTGCTCGTGGCTTTGCTCGCGTTTATGTAGATTTTAATTTAGTGCTCAAGAATAGTACACTTTTGCTGGATGATAGATACTCAATACCCTTTCATGAATCGATTGTGTAGTTAAGGCACGAAAACCTTAAAGGTATACACAAATAAACTCGAATAATAATTACTTTGGGCTAACTTAAACGCAGCGGAATCTCTTAAAACGATTTTGAAACATTCTACTTTTCTCTCTTACATACGTCGCGTCGTCAGTACAATTACAATAACTTTTGATAGAGTAAACCGATTTTAAAGAAACAAAAACTGAGTTATTCTCGAAGATATGTTTTATGATTTTGTGAGGTTTTACTGTGAACCCTGTAGCGATGCGTGTTCATACAAACAGACAGACAGACAGACAGACATTTCTAAAAATGATTGAAACGTGTTTTGTTTCTTACCTGCAACAATTTTTTTCACGAAAATCGAATAATCGCCACGTACGACTTATATTTTTATTATATAGACTAGGGGGCGGATGGACGTTGTCCTGCCATGATAATTAAAAAAATAAGTCTGAAGTTCAACCGCAGCGCCACCTACTGACCAGATACCGCGTTTTATGCGCGTTTCTACCCTAGGAAACGTCGCATACGTCGTATGGATAGACAACTGACGACTATGTCGACTTGCCGCCACAGACTCGCGCCTAGTTTTGAACGCAGTATATAGGGGCCTGAGTATCTAGAAGCGCGCGGCACTCGCGCGTACGACGTGCAAGTCGAGAGTCTCGCTCATTGCACCCGTTATACGCGGACGACAATGCAATGGAAGTCTGTTTCGGCAATATGGCGACATGTTTCTGTATCATCCGGTTAGTTTATAATTAAACATAACCAAAACTTCTATTAAATCATAATTAATTTAATTCGTTACCTATCATAGTAATCTGTTCGTGCTTTTTTATATTTTATTTACTTTATAATAAAGAGTTGCTAATAATATTTTGTGTGTTATTTAAGTTCCGAATTAGCTGATAGATGGCACTACAGATATTGAAGCTTTTTTGTTACTTACTTACATTGAAACTAGATAGCAGCACGGTCGCGCGTCCATATATACATAATTAATTCTATTATATGATTTTTATTCTTATTCAATTTAATATTTTTTATTAAAAAAAAATTCAGTCATTTCTGATTGATTTGTTTATAAACTATTTATTGACAAAATCAAAAATATTTAAAAATTTAATCGCGTGTGACGCTTATAAGCACTCATTTTTTTAATGTGAATGTCTTTAAGGTAATGTTAGATATATATTATAATAAATTCATGTACATTTTATACATCATTGTAATAAAGTCATGATAGATTGGCAATCGTAGTTAAATAATACTGATACTAATCTTCATCCGGCCAATAAGTGTAACCACATAGAATTATGAAACCGCTTACACTTACAACTTAACTTTACTTTTTTACTCATGTTAACCCACTACGTAGGAATATTTGGCGTTTAGTCAAATTTCACCAAGCACGTAAAATAACAATTTGCAAAACTCGAGTTAGTATTTATTATCGTTAGTAAAAAATTAATCCTTCCTAATGTTCTCAGTAAACACGCTTAAAAAATATATAAATGCCACGGTAGTTTGTGATGTGCCTATTTATATATGTTTAGTATAACCGTTCTAACTAGGTAAATAATAAAATACGCACGACCACACTTTATCCGTCCATATAAACATATATTATTTTATTTACCATTGTTATTTTCGCCTGTTTTATCACATGTTAGAGCCTCCTTCCAAATTTATATTTTCATTGCCTATCAAGTTAACACCAAACTCTTATAGGCATTTGAAAACATTTATGGAGATAACTTGTTTGACAATGCACAATTGTGCGCCCACGAATTATTGCGAAACGGTTTTGCAAAGCACCACTAGGTGCATGTTTAGGTGCGAACAAATAAAAGATGCAACAATCATTACCGACTCGTGTGCACCCGGCTTTCACTGACATTGTTGTCGACGCCGATGCGTAAGTACGACACTTTCGCTCCACTCACCGAATTCGAAGATAAAGTCGCATCGTATTATTTATCAAGTGCCAAATCTGTTTAATACGTTTGACTTTATACTCTGTCCATTATATTATTTTCTCGATGACAGTTGGTTTTATTGATTCTCGTATTGTATTAAACTGGTTCTTGATACGATTTGTGTTTGAAAATTTATTTAGGCGCGTTTAGCGGTATTTTTGGCATGAGATAAATATATTCCGCGCCATGACATGCTACATAAGTATAACCGGCCATATTGCGCTTGCGCAGCTTGCGACAGACTAGCGACGTGTAACATAGGGGCCTGTGTACATATAGTATAGGTATTTTACAGGTCATTGATTGATTAATAAACTCTACAAAAATGTATATAATTGTAATAAATGTATATACTCAGATTGCTAATAGATATGAAAACCACACTAATGTTAATAATTTAAACAAACAACTTTTGAAATTTATATATTACATTCACACTATAATTAATATGGAAACTTAACACATTTATTTCATTGTTTTGAGTTGTCACTTCTGTCGGCAGTAAGCCTGCCCAGACTTTTTTTTAGTGTTGAGTCTTCTAACGTAAAATATGTCGATTACAACATTGAATTGAGAAATCGCTTGGAAGTATTTTGTAAATGTAAAAGTCAGTAAGAAAACGTCATTGTTTTGTCCATTGACATTAGTTTATACATTATTTATACATTGAACTAGCGTTTATTTGCGGCTTCGCTCATGTTAACGTAATAATATATAGTGCTATCCTTTGTGATTTTTTTGAAATGAACGGCTGGCATATATATTCTTTTCTGTATTCCTAATAGTATATATGAAAAAGTATACGATGATCAATTTACTAGTAAAGGAAAGCATAACAAACAAATTCATTCTCATTTATAATATCAATTACTGTAATAAATCAGTACCATAATTATCCCTATACAAAACACGTTAAGAAATTTATTATTACCTAAAAAATCTTTTAAATCTTCTGTAAATTTTAGAACCCTTTGGATTCGCGAACTTTAATAAAGGGATAGCGAATTTTTCTTATCCCTTATTCTTATATTATATTATTGTATTCTGCAGTTGTATAGTACGATATATTAACTATCAGTATGTTAAAACAATAATAATAACCATTTTTTTATGATCATAATTAATACTGAAATGGAACTTTACACCTGAAAATATTAACGAAGTTAATGCATATATTTTACCTGTGTCTGATTTATTTTAAACCACACCTTTATTTTAAATTAATATTACATAATTACGTTTTTAGTAGCTTGCAGTTGTTACGAAACGAACCTAACAATATTTGACGATATTACAAAAGTATAAAAAAATTGTATAAGAATTAGTGGCCACCAAAAAGACAGATATGCTGTTCGACGTGTAACAAGATCTTATCTGTGACATTTCGCTCTAAGTTGCGAAATTCCTTCGGTAGCGTCACTTGTCAAACACGGTAGGCGCCTATCTACAAATGTTTATACAACTATTTCTCTTCAAACGTTTATTTTTTTCATTGCAAATATGGGAACGGATATATCAGGAAGAATGTTAACAATCCGGTCGCAGCGAGGATGCTAATTGAGTCCCTGTAAACGTTACCGGTCTGTCTCCAATTCTTACTACTGGTTCAACGTACCTATACGGCTAGTACACGAAGAATGTAAATTTTTACGTTACAATGTAATTAATCGAAATTCTTATAATAAAGACAATCGGTACTTATTTCGAAAATGCGTAATCCCTGCAATATTTTGACATCTTAGTTTCACGATTATTCCCAACAATGATAATGATTTTGTCATTCGATATTCATATTTATTTTTATACAAAAACAAGCGGCATATATTCATATATATGGGATCCCGATAAATGTACTTAGATTGAGAGGAAAGAGAGAAGCTGAAGCGAACGGAAATGGGAAATAGAACAGTACTTGCCATTCCTTTTGACCACTCTGAATTTAGCCATAATTACAGGCTTGCGCGTAATATAGTCAAGGTTTGAATACAAAAAAGGTTGAAATATTATTATAGGAAATTTAAAATAAGTATTTCATCATTCTTAAGTTACCTCAATGGTATACAAATAGGTATAATATAATACGCATTTATACCTAAATTTGTGTTCTCCGCGACTATATTCAGAGCGATCAAACAGTTTTGTACCTAAGCAATTAGAGATATATTATTCTTGTTGTCATAAGCCAATACATTGAGTACCAATTTTACTTGATATGTTCCATGATATTTGAAGCTAGCTGTTGTAGTACAATCTACGTAAATTCAAATTGTAGAATGTTTGTAAACTTCAGAACGATTGCAATATTCGGCTAATTCTTCTTTTAATGTATTGGCTATAAATACAAGGTTTGTATGAAATAAAAAATGAAAACGGAAAAGTAAAAATAATGGATTAAAAAATCTCCATGTAAAAATTGAGTGAGTGCAACAGAAGACACCGTCCGTACCGTAAAGCCGTGGAACAATTTCCCGGCAAGTGTATTCCCTCCTTTCTATGACATGGGGTCTTTCAACCGTACCGTGAAACCACTTACGCAGGCCAGTACGACAGCGGCGACCGGGGAAGAATAGTTTATCTCTCGGTGGTCGGTGGTGGATTGTACTGTGCTTAACATCAGGCATAGTACAGCCACTTTACTGTGATACTCCTTGAGCTAGTTACTCAAACAAAATCGGTTGAGAACCTTAAGCGCTCGTTTTAGTAGTCCGGTGAAGCCGGTAAGACCTTGCCAGGACAATAGCGTAGTCAGTTCGAGAAAAAAAAAATACCATTTTATCTTATTACATGATCGCATTGTAAAGTGCAGATTTGGTTGGAAGTTTACAATAATTGAAACAACTACTTTAGATTGACACGCTATGTCCGGAAGTATTTAAATGAAATTCAAATTTTATTTATCTTATTCAATGAAACAGAAAGAAATTAACATTTACACGTGGTAGGGGCGCCAGCCGAGACAGTTAATGATGTGCTGCTCAGGCGACTGCATAGGAACGCAGCTAAATCGAAACGGTTTACAGAATCCGGCGCACTCATTTACATTATTATGTCGCTTGTACTATTTGTGTCACGAGTTGGAAGGTAACGAATAAACTAAATCATTTAAAATTATTGTACATCAACGACCAATTTTACGGGTTAATTGGAGACGACTGAGGTCATAGAACTGAGGTCGTGACTTGAGGATATGGTATGGAAATGTCATTGATATCAATAGAACTCCTTTTTTATATAACAACCAAACCTGCTTTAAAGTTTGATTGCACCGGAAGTGAGGTCATCGTGCTCTTGCCCAATCAGAATAGTTTACGCATCATTATATCGTGTTGTACAAATGGAATTATCAAACAGTGTAACGATTAAACATAAAAACTTACCAACAATTTATGGTCATTTATTCTAAAATCATTAAGTTCACGAAAGTTAACATCGCAGTGATTTTTGGTAAAAGAGATATTCATTAATTTGGAACAAAACGAAATCGATTTTATGAAACCATGTCATATATCCTTTCACGTATTGTAAATATGATAGATTCGGAAGTTTAACCGTGAAGTTTAGCAAACTGACACGTACTTTCCCATGTATCATATCACGGTGTGGAATTTAAAAGAGAAATTATTGGTAAAACGCACGCTTGTACGTTGTTAAATTTTTATTACTTTATGTTCCTCCCACACAGTTCTAATATATATGAAATTATCTGACCTTATCATAAACCCTTTGGATTTCTTTTAGTTGCGACACTTTATAATCATTATATCAATAAATTTTATTTTATTCACTAGTATGATGCATCTATGTACTTTTTGTTACATAATTTATTAGATAAAGTTTGTGAGGTTGTAGGGGGTAATACCTGGAACTACTACTCCAAATTGAAAAATATTTCAGTGTTAGATTGCTCATTTTTCGAGGAAGGCTATAGAGTAATATATTATCACGCTAAGACTAACAGGAGCGGCGCACCAATGAAGAATGTTTCAAAGTCGGGATTTTTTTTCCTTTTGAGAGCTTCCGCTGCGTGTTAGCGATAGCCCAAATTCACAATTCCACGTGGACGAAGTCGCGGGCAGAAGCAAGTTTATTATAAAATTACATAGAATAGTAGTTAGCGGTGACAAACAGCGGTAGTCAAACACATCAGTGTTTGAAGATGACTATACCATAAACCTACAAAGACAGGCCTCCTCATTACGTATTTCGTAAGGGCAAAACAATAAGAAAAATAAGCAAAAATAAGCTTTGAAATAGCGAATTCAACTGTGTACCAGTCATAACCTAAACTAAAATGCGTATTTTTCTTATAGACTACGCATAAGGAGATTATTATTATATTACATTATACCGTACAATATATTAATTTGTAGTATCTAACTAGTGTAATCATCATTTGCTATTTGTACTGGATATTTAGTTCTCTCTGCTACCACCGTGTTATTGCAAAATACGCAGTTAATTATAGCTTAAAACAATTATAGCTGCGGAAAGATCCCATTGGATGCTAGTCAACATTTCTGACTAATGTTTTAGCCAACTAACTATATACGTATATAAAATACTCTAACACTATTACTTCAATACAATTTTTTTTTATGACATAGTTGGCAAACTAACAGTTGGTCACCTGATGTTAAGTAATCACCACCGTGCACGGACACTAACAACAACAGAGGAGTCGCAAGTGCGTTGCCATCCTTTGGGGGGAAGGGTTAGGGGAGGGAGAGGGAGAGGAGAGAGGAGAAGGAAGGGAGGTGGGCCACCGGCGCTCTCACTGACCGAACGAAACGCAACAATGCAAGCACTGTTACTTCACGTCGGTTTTCTATGAGAGGGTGGTACTACCCCGGCCGAGCCGACCCATTCATGCTGAAACCAGTAATAGCTTCAGCGTGGCTCTACCACCATGTAAAATGTGCTATATCTTGCAATATAAAAATCAGAACTGTCTGACTTCATTCTTAGAATTAACGCGAATAATAAATTAAGGGTGTGTCTTTCATCGCGATATTTCCATCAGATGTAATGATAACATTTAAATTAGAATAAATACTTCAACTATTAACATTTATCAAGAATCGTGACGATCCCGCTGTTAAACGGAGAAGTGAACGTAGATATCTAGCCTTGATCTTACTCTTTTATGCTTATCTAAATTTACGTTCACGAATTGACGGCTTCAATGTTCTTTTAATAGTGTTGTTAAACAATCTCATAGTAAATTTCATATCATAATCGAGGTAACTGCGCGAGTGGCGTTTGCAAGAATAAGCTTACGTATCGTTAAGGCGATGTTAGTTCAGTTATTTCAACTAGACCTAAATCAAGATACGTATCTTGAACCATCCTTTTTTATTCAAAATAACACAGATCTTGACCTTTTCGATTGTTTAATCACGACGGCACACCTCTGGACGTTGCATGTTTTTGTTTGATTTAGAGGTAAATTTTTTCAGCGGGGTCTGTCATTACATAGTATAAAACAAAGTCCCCTTCAGTGTATGTCTGTCTATCTGTTCGCGATAAACTCAAAAACTACTGAAGTTATTTTTATACGGTTTTCACCGGTGGATAAAGGGATTCATAAGGAAGGTTTCGGTGTATAATTTGTCAAGGATTTTTTTATAATCAGGGCGAGACAACGGCTGCCGGGCCCGCTAGTATACATATATATTTAAATAATTGTACACATTTCTGTACCATAGAAACTTAAGATCGTGAGTTCTGACTAAAGCCTTATAATTCTTATCTAAATATATTTAATATTTGCCATTTCAATATTTAATATTAGGTCAGATTGTCGTTAAAAGCTAAAAAACCTAGTATTAAAAAAAGTTTTCTGAAGTGAATAGTACCATAGAAATATTATACTATATTAATCTTCTATACATATAAAAATTTAAATCTAGCGTGTCTGTATTTTTTCGAATTTCGTGAAAAAATTGTCGCAGGTATCTAGGACTAAATAATAAAATACATGTCAATCATTTTTACAAATGTCTGCCTGTCTGTCTGTTTGTTTGTATGAACACGCATCACTACTAAAGTACTGGGTTCACAATAATACTACACCAAGAAAATTAGAAAGCATATCTTCGAGAATAACTTAGTCTTTGTTCATAAGTGTATAACGAGTATTTTGATTTTTGATTTTGTTTCATTAAAATCGGTCCACTCTATCAAAACTTATTGTAATTTTATTGACGACGTGGCGTAAGTACGAGAGATAAGTAGATAAGTAAACGGGCTTAATACATTCAGATGACTTTATTAATTACTGTTTTTAGATAATGTTCCACGCGGACGAAGTCGCGGGTACAGCTAGTAAATAAATAAATACGTAGAAATCCGTTTTGATATTTCATGTAAAAGGACCTAGAGATACGAATATTCTGTTGTGAAACATCAAGGGCTTTGTTTCGTTACTCGTAGGTAAATAAACAAATGAGATCTGAGACTTTATCAAGATCTGTCAGTGTGAATTCACATTGCATTAGTGCTGAACGACATAGCACGACGTAAATAATAATTAACGTTGAACTAGGCGAGTGGACATGAAAGTTTTAGGTTGGTTTGGCATTTGTACAAGAATTCTTTTGTATGTGCGTAAAATAATTTACCAGATAGATTTGTTAATACTTCAATACGCTTTTGTCTATTGCAATATATATAACAAAACGATTATTATCCTTTTATGCGTAGAACATTATATCAGAGAAAATTTCAAATTTTTTCGCAAAACTAACTATGAATATTTTCGCAAGTCTTTACATCGTTAATTAAAATTACATATTAAATGATTTTTTACAAGATTGCAAGAACAACTTATATATTAGAAACTACTGCTACTTTTAAAGCAATCCAACATCATCTTTCACACTATGGACTTGTTTATCTACATATTGCTTATTATATTTCGATCGACTTTTCCTATAATAAACTATGTGTGCAACTTAAATTGATATTTTATTGAGGTTATTATTTTTTTTTAATCGGCTAGGTAGGTTGATTAATTCTGCAATTATAAATTGGAAATTTCCATGTTTAACCAACCACTGAGATAAGCAATTAGCTAGATAAAATCTTGCATATATTTCGCGGGCCAAGTATAGGCGCCCAGACACATGAACTACACATTTATTTTAATGGCATATTCATTTGCCTATACAATTATGATATAATGATTCACTTTTATTACTTTTACTTTTATTTATAGCATTAGCTAGTCTATATTTTTAGCAACTATAAACCGTTATACAGTGGTAATTGATTCGGTAAAAATACAGGTAAAATAAATCACAAACTTGAACTAAGTTATAATGGTTATTAAAAAGAGTTTATATCTTTATATAAACTCCTTTTAAGACAAAAACTCAAAGTCGCAAAGACATCCATCACATAATCTTAACTCGTTGAATCTAATGACAGCTCCGCACACTTCACATGTGGGAGTCTATAACCAAATCAGTTCATAAGCCTGGGTCAAACCAATTTATTTTATTTATCTATAAAATATTTAAGTCATACGGTTATTTAACGGTATGCCATCTAGCGATCCTTGCATCAGATTAAAAATAAAAAATTCAAAATAAATTACCAGAATGCGAGTGATCAACCATAAATGTACAACGTTGTTCACGAATTTTATATTCAGTTCAGTTTATGACTGTTTATCGAGGCATCTCGGAGAGAATCAAGATGTTTCTTAACTTCAACAAAAGGTTACAACTGCCAACGAAACGTAACATGTCTGATGCTAATGAAAGTAATTCGCAACAGCAATCAATCAAACTGGAATATTTTTATTCAGATTAGAATCTAACAGACTACATATGAAGGTCACGTTAAAACCAACACGTTTAAAATATTGTCTGAAATTAACGAGACATTTAGTGACAGTGTTTTACGAGCAAACGATTACTCAGATATGTTTCATTTATTTTATACTAATAGCATTTGAATACAATCACATCTAGTGTGAAATGACGATGTGATTTAGAATGGTAACAATGCTAAAACTAGAGGAACTTTTTTTTTTACGTGGGGAAATCCCTTTCCCGGGGGAGAGGGTGGGTTATGTCCGAGTCGCACGGACTAAAACCACACGGTGTACGTCTGCCGCTATAGTTGGGGCGGCACGAGATCTCTATAGACTTCTTTGTGCCGCCCCAGCGGTTGGCCCAGCAGCGAAAGCCCCGCCGCCGGGCCCCGTCTTGTTAGGAGATAGCCGGGTACACACCGGCCGTCTCCTCCGTCCGCCGGACCTGTGCAATGGGAAGATGGGTCCCCCGACCCATCCTCCCCGGTCCAGCTACGGTGGGAGGAGGCGATCAAACTGCCGCCTCCTCCTGCCTGTCCTCCGTAAAACGAGAGAGGAACTGCCTCTCAAGATGTAGTTTATCTTAAAAATGTAAAATAATGATTTTGATATGTCCCATAATTACATATTATAAAACAAAGTCCCCTACCTCGTCTGTCTGTCTGTCTGTTCGTGATAAACTAAAAAACTACTGAAGGAATTTTCATACGGTTATAACAGTAGATAAAGTGATTCATGAAAAAGGTTTAGGTATACGATTTGAAAAGGTTTTTTAATTGTCACGCCCGCAACGTTCGCCGAGCCCGCTAGTAAAATATAAATTAA
>MU161271.1:19142-37019 GCA_015888305.1 Antheraea pernyi | reverse complement strand
TAATCTTTGATGAAATAAGTTGGGTTGCGATTTATTAGAATATGAGTTTTGTATCGTGCATTAGTATTTCTTCTTTTTGTTGTGAAATATAATTTGTGAATTTCTTATATATTAACACTCAACTGGCCGATGGATAAATTTATACGTCGTTTAGTAAGATTATTTATTATTGTGAGTCATATAACATATATTTATTTTGTTTACACACATTATTTTATAAGTATTTATATTGTAACTTTAATACTACATAATGACCGATTCACCTTGCTACAGTGGCAGCGACACTAGTGATTTATTATCATGTAATAATAGTAGTGATAGTTTCCATAACATGCCCTCTCTGGCTGAAACTCTTGAGTTTCAATTTTGTTGTAGTATGAAAAACTTCAATGTTATTCACATAAATGCACAAAGCATTCCAGCACACTTCCCTGATATGTTAGCAAGTTTTGACAGTAAAAATATCCATGCCATTCTTGTCTCTGAGTCTTGGCTGAAACCATGTCTCCCCTCCACTTCTTACTCCCTTCCTGGCTTTCAGTTAATAAGAAATGATCGCGAAAATAGAGCCGGTGGTGGTGTCGCCATATATTTACGTTCACACATTCCTTTCTATATTCTTAGCATGTCAACACAGCCACCTCTCCCAGACGCAGGCGAGCATCTCTTTTTAGAAATTGAGCTTCAACGCATGAAACTTCTTCTTGGTGTTTACTATTGTCCTTCATCACGTATTAACTTTTTTGCTTCCTTCGAAAATATTCTTGAAAATTTGACCCCCTCTTACAAACATACCATCATTATGGGTGATTTCAATACATGCCTCCTAAAGAATGATTTTCGGTCGCACTCCCTGGCTTCTGTCTTACATTCAAGCAATATGAATATTCTTCCTCTCAGTGCTACACATCATTCCCCAAACTCTGTACCCTCCTTACTGGATTTAGCCATCGTTACTTCCACTGAATATGTCACAAAACATGGTCAATGTTCAGCTGATGCGTTTTCATATCACGATCTAATTTTCCTCTCTTACAACATTCGCCCGCCTAAAGACAGATCTAAAATTATCTTACAGCGTAATTTTGGAGGTATAAAGCTAGAGAACCTTCTTGAAAATACCAGAACCATTGACTGGACTCTCCTAAAAAATTCTCACTCTATAGACGAAAGACTACAAATTTTTAATTCAACAATACTTCAGCTCTATGATAACCATGCACCGATACGTCCTATAAAGTTAAAACATTCCCCATCACCATGGCTAACAGACAATATCAAAGCAATTATGCATAAAAAGGCAGTGGCCAAGACTAGATATAAATGTCACTCAAATCATTCAAATTGGCAAAAATATGTGGATATTCGTAACCACTGCAATAAAGTATGCAGGGATGCCCAACGTCGATATATTCACGAATCAGTTGCAGCTAGTGACCCTGCAAAAGTCTGGAAATTTCTACGAAAAATAGGTGTTGGTAAAGCTCGCCAAGTTACAACTCCCAAAGGCCTAGACATCGAATCACTAAATAAACATTTCTCTTCTTTAACCATCTATGATGTTTATCTCAAGGCTAACACACTACAGTATCTGTCATCATTGCCAAAACCTAGCTATGACGATTTCAAATTTACACAGATATCCGTTACTGATGTTAAATCGAGCATCATGGCGATTACATCGCAAGCTGTAGGCAGTGACGAGATCAGTCGTAAAATGATTATATTAATTCTAGAAGAAGTTCTTCCTATACTTTGTCATATTTTCAATTTTTCCTTGACGAGTGGCGTTTTTCCAGCTGCCTGGAAAGATGCTTATATCATACCTATTCCTAAAAAATCCAATCCTGTGCTGTTCTCGGAGTATCGTCCTGTTTCTATATTACCTTTTCTTGCTAAAGTTCTAGAACGACTTGTTTATAAGCAGTTGAACTCATTTCTTTGCAAAAATAATCTTCTTAATCCTTTTCAGTCAGGCTTTCGTCCTGGTCACAGTACTGCCACAGCATTGACACATATAACTGACGATATCCGGTCAGGTATGGAGCGCGGACAATTAACGATCCTTGCTTTGCTCGATTTTAGTAACGCGTTCAATACCGTTGACTTTGATGTTCTACTTGGTGTGCTAAATGTGTTTGTAATAGCTAATGACTGGTTTCGACGTTATCTAACTGGTCGTCGACAACGTATTCGTGTCGACGAAACTTTTTCTTCCCTATCAGCGACTTCTACTGGCGTGCCACAGGGTGGTGTGTTGTCTCCACTTCTTATCGGAATTTTCATAAATTCTATATCCAACAATTTACTGTCTTCTTACCATTTATATGCTGATGATTTATAAATTTATTCACAGGCTTCCCTTGACAACCTGTCACAAGCTATCGATACTATTAACAGTGATCTGACACGTATTAGTGGATGGAGTAAAACCTACGGTCTCAGAATGAATCCTAATAAAACCCAAATCAAAATTATTGGCAGCCCTAGGATGACTGCAAAGATTGAGAAAATGCAACTCCCACCCATCATCTTTGAAAGCACTACCCTTCCTGTATGTGATAAAGTAAAAAACTTAGGAATTTATATTGACAAAAATTTATCTTAGGGTCCACAGCTTCATGAACTAAGTAGGAAGATTTTCGAGTCAGCCGGATGCCCAAGAGTCTTTCGTAATTTTCTCCCACTAAAATTTCGCTTGCACAAACCCTTCTCCTTCCTATCCTCGACTATGCTGATACTTGCTATTTAGATCTTACTGAAGCTCAACTTGATAAACTGGAACGACTACAAAATGTATGTATTAGGTTCATATTTGCTTTACGTAAGTTTGATCGCTTATCAGAGTTTCGAACGAAGCTAAAATGGCTCCCTGTGAGGCTACGCCGGACCGCTGGTACTCTTTATCTCCTATACGGTACTCTCTTTAATCGTATCGCTACTCTGTATTTAAAAAATCGTTTTAAGTTCCTGTGCGATAGGCATGCTCGAAATTTAAGGTCATCAGATGATATGACGTTAGAAGTCCCTGCTCATTCCACTAGTTTCAGCGCAAAGTCTTTCACAATTCGGACTGTCCGAATATGGAATGCTCTGCCTGTTTCTATAAGATGGGCGCAGACGATGGGTATTTTTAGAAACTCTGTCAAAAACACTATCTATTTAAAATTCGCTTATGTGTATATAAATACATATATTATCTTGTCATTATTTAGGTATATTCATATAGTCGGTATATTATTTATATTTTATAAGCATGTATAAGTTACATGCCGCTAACTTAGGTGGTATTAACTAGTTGTTATTCCTGTACACCCTAGAATACTCTAGACTCTACTCCATTGAACAAATCCATCCAAAGGTTGCCTGGAAGAAATTCCTAATAGCAGTAAGACCGCCCATTGTACCAATAACAAAACGTGAAATGTTTTTGAAATGAATGTACATATATAATTGGTGTACAATAAAGTTTAAATAAATATATGTAACAGATAGAACGTAAATAATAATAATGTTATTATTGGTTTTGTTTTGTATATTATATTTTGTAGTATATGTTAATATAGTTATACATATAATAAAACTGCAGCCATGTCAAATTTGTACATAAAATATTTTTCGATTATTATAGGGGTGGACTTTGTTATCGATATAGAAGACAAAGATATCTTGTTTACAATTTTCTACTCTCTGGCTGTCCCTGTATCGCAATGTCACTCTAAAAGTATTGAACCAATTATGACTTAGTTGAATCGGAAGCATAAAATCTAATAAAAACATCCTATTGATATATGTTTTTGTCTCTTTGCCATGAAGCATTTTCGTTTTATCGAGTTTCAAGCCACAACGACTCTAAAGAAAGTTCACTTCACTACTACCATGTCGACAAAAGTGAAAAATAGGTGTATAATTATGTGAACTAAAGGTACGCCTAGTGGTCGAAATTTGAACAAAATTCATTTTCACATTCGATTACATTACATTACACAATTACATTTACAAAAGACCAAATAAGAATAATAATTATTTCAGTGGTTTCATAAATTTACTAAAGATTAATTATTTATCGAATAATTATTATGAATTTACATATTGTATTATTACAACATTACCCTACAATTTTACCAGTTCATTTCAAAGGGATGGTATGGAACAGAAGTCATGTTGAAATATTGAATGTAGCATGAAAAAAGGTAATTGGAATGTAAGAGTATAATGAAGGATGGCGAAACGTCTTTTTCATTTACATGTGCAAACATATACAATGTTGTGTGTCATTCAAGCAGTAGTTTAATTTAAGTTAAGTTAATTAAGTTAGTTTAATTTAATGTGCTTTTTAATGCTTTTATATAAAAAAATAGCTTTGTGCACATCTCCTCCATATATACGATGTACAACTAGATGCTGTAGTGCCACGCTGCGTCTCGAAGAACAAAATTGTTCACATAGGGTGAGGCCCCTTAAATCACCGATGTCGAGTTTTGACACTCAATACAATCTTACGATATGATTAATCACTGTGTTTATAATTGAAATTTCACGAGGAAGTAGTCGCGGGCGTAGCTAGTAATAATAATAAAATTCCTTACTTGCGTGAAGGTTACTCTTCTTAAGGTCCCTGCAACTGGCAACGATACTGTAGTCCTTGTAATCGGTCGACAAGACCCAGTAACGTGTAATACGAACGTTACCTAAAAGAAACGTTAATATTATATTAATATAAATTATAATTGACAAAAACAATATTATATTGGCAATTTGAAATTTATATGGACCCAGAGACCAAAAATATTGCTTAAAAAAATTGGTTGTGTTATCATATCCTTAAGAATAAAGTAGCTAGATAATATAACACATCGTTAATTATAAACTTCTTCAAACTGAATTTATTTTCAAATTAAAAATAATTTAAAAGTAATACTTTGTTTCATTGGAAATAAATAACTTTAATTACTAACTAACTTTAATAGAAGTGTAAAACAGTGAAATCATTTTTTTCTCCACTTGTATTTCACTAGTGATAAATGATATATTTACAAGAAAACGAATTACTTAATGGAACTTCTACTCGGGCGATGTTTTTAGTGTCTCCAGTCATATTGTATAATATGAAACATAGGATACCCGGACGAGCGACCATTTTTAGGTCCTTAATCTACTTACTATATGAACAATAACAGTTATACAATTTATTACACCATGTGAAAAATAACAGTGATACCAAATTGTCACACCATGTGAAAAATAACAGTGATACTGTTATATTTAGAAATAATCTTGTATTTTATACATTATTATTGAGACATCATCATAAACTGACTAAACAACTATGTTGACATGACAACCACTTCTCCATTCAAATATACATCAATACAACAATCCTCCCCCATTATAAAAATATTGAAGACAAATAAATTTAGAAAATTCATAAAAATGGTTTATAATCAACTCGAGGAATATTTCTTAATAATCTTCTTCTTCTCTTGTTTTCTCATGCTTATGATGAATTAACATAGAGTTATAAAAATGAAAGCAAGCTGAAAACGAACTTCTATTTCCAGACAGTTTATGCTGCGAATTTTAAATGAATTGCTTTGCAACTTTGTACAAATAAGTTGTGATTTCTTAATGCTAACTAAGATGCACAGTCTATGATATTAAATTGTAAGGCAGTTCAGATTATTTTTAGATTATAATTAAATATGCATCGGGTCTATGAGTTCTAGAATAAATCATGTTTACTAAACAAGATTTATGTTTGGTGAACAGTCAAAATATACATTTTTGAAAACTATAATTATTACAATATATTGTATGAATATTGCTAGGGACCTTTATAACTGTTTTGGAGTCAGTTACAAGTGCACTGAACTGGACTAAAATTGTGCTAAACTTAAATAGAAAGTCATTATTGCGATGGAAAGCTGATATTGGCCTATTTACAGAAGATATAGAATATAGGATATAGAAGGATATAGAATCCATGAGATTTTTGCTACAAATAGCAAATTGAATTGTGAATTTAAAAATAAGTTAAATGAAACAAAATTCCGATAAATTTCGTAAATATGCCTGGAAATCATTACAATGTGTTAAAATTCATGTTAACACTGGCAAAAAGGTTTAGAAGTGGAGATGAGTAATTTATGAGAGAACATTTTGAAATTGAAAAGAAATACTATAAAGTTCCATGCGTATAAAATGATGATAAATATCAGGCGATTTCAGAATCAAAACCAGAAATAATTTCCGTGGTTTTTAAAAATTTTGTTTGTCTGTCGTTTGTACAGGATTGACGCAAAAATTACCAGACAGATTTTGATGAAATTTGGGATGGTAATAGTTTACACACCGGTATAACATCCAGGATAGAGCATTTTACATATAAATCACATCCCTATATATGTATACTTTACTTATAAGAAAATACAAAAGAGAAGAAATTTACGTAAGAACCAGAACCAGAAGAAGATATTGCCACTACTACGTTGGTCTACTTCACCTACTTCCATAGCTCAATGTCATATGGTATTTTATGTTGGAGAACAGCAGCTGAGATAGATACTATATTCCTACTACAAAAACGGGCAGTCCGCGTAATTTATAACAATCAGGAATCATTAACTAAATTTTAGAAATTTAGTATCATAACTTTGCTCTCTAGATACATTAGTGACAATTTAAGGTATGTCAGCAAAAACTTAAAAAAGCTGAATTTTATAAAGAACCGGCATAATTTAAATACTAGAAAGAAATTGTGACAAATTGGTCATCTGATGCTTTAGGCTCAGTGAGACCAGTAATAGGTTTTAGAAAAATAGTGTTAGGTTTTACAACAAAGCCGCAAAGAATATTATCGTTTTGTTGGATAGTAAGTTGAACGCAGACGTAGTCGCGGGCACAACTAGTTTTATATATATTCTATGTATATCATGTCAGTGTATACCTGTTAATTACCTGTACAAAATACTAGATTCTAATTTGTAATATTGTTTACAAACTAAAAGGGTCCAGAGCGGATGAACGCACAAACAGTAATGGTAATGGGATTGCTTTAAGTACATTAAAGTAGTTATACTTCTTTTGGCGCGTCAGGGAAAAATGATGAGAGTAAATTTTTACGATGCGCGCGCACACCGTCACGAAAAACAGACACCCTGAAGTTAGCTATAGTCAATTTATTGTAGCTTATACATGGGAAATTATACAAAATAATAATTACAATTTGCGCTTTAAGATTTTTCAAATTTTTTTTACATTTTAAGACAAATAAAGATGTTCCTTTGTAGTTTTTAGGTAGTATCACTACAAGAAGTCACAAGAGGTCTTCTCCAACATTAAATTTATGCATATTATTTATTTTATTGTATGAAGTTGTAAACTTACTTTGTGAGTGCAGTTTATTGTAAAATTTATAAGAAAAGTTACAGAAGCACGTCAAGATTAGAACTTTTTTTCTAACAGATAGGATATCCTATATAATAACGACGATATTACCACACTTTCAAAGTTTCTCGTTTACACGTAAAATTATGGATATAGAATTAATTGTCTGTTCAATACTTCTATGTTCTTTATATTTGTATACACATACTATCTGACTCTCACCTGCTTCGTTGGCCATTAAAATGGTAAAGGGTCAATCGAATTCAAATAATAATAATAAAATAGTCTAAAACAGTGGTACTCAACCTTTTTTTTAAAAACGGGCCACAAATACGTTTTACTCTTGGTGTCGCGGGCCGCAAACTACAAATATTTAGGTATTAATTAAAAAACGTTGCAACGTCTTATCTTTGCCGTACTGTGAAGCTGTAGAACAATCTCCCGGCCAGTGTGTTCCCTCCTTCCTATGACACAGGGTCCTTCAAGCGTAACGTGAAGAGACACTTACGCAGGCCGGCATGATAGCGGCGACCGGCGATCGATAGTTTGTCTCTCGTTGGTCGCCATTGTTTTTGGATTGTACTGAGCTTACCATCAGGCATAGTGCAGTCAATTTGTCGTGCTACAAAAAAAAAGGTAATTTCAAATAAAAAACTATTTAACGTAGTAAAAAATGGTTGTCAAATAAAACAAGCTTGGTTATAATCCTTATACCATAAAGAACGCATTGCGGTCGGGTTATCAGGGATCTATCTAATTTACTCATATTGCTCATAGGTTTTCTGATGGGCACGAAATTTAAAATAATTAAAAATAACGTATAACCGGGTGGGCCAACTATAAAGACCCGACGGGCCGCAGGTTTAGTATGACTGGTCTAGAACCATCTAAGAAAAATTCCGAGTTGCATAGTCTTTCGTCGATATATTTAGTAGTTTCGGCGTGAATGAACCTCAAAGGAATTGTATTCTCATTATAAATAGATACATAGAATATAGTTATTATGATGTTTCATATGATGAAAGAGAAATATACTTATTATTTCAATGTTATTTAGTGGTAAAACAGTTTTAACTATTTACAATAGTAGTTACAATTTGAAGATTTACATGAAAAAGTTACAATAAAATTTGAATTGCTTATTTATTAACATAACATATTCAGTCAACCCAGGACTTGTCTCCTAAATTACGCAAACATTCACAATCTACAACAAAGGAGTTTTATTATGTAATTCATTGTTTCCTACGGTTTTAAGTGAGTTTATTCTATAATATTATGAATGCTGTCAACGCAATTAGGTGTGCTTAAAAATTCCGCATAAAGCACGATTGTTCTTTAAGAGGTGATACGTGCCTGTTCCATGCAAAACGTTACCTCGTTCACATAGGCATTCACAGTTCGTCGCTTCTCGGAAATTCTCAGATATAGTTGGGCGACCAACCTACCATTAACCTCAGATTCCCCACAACGCGCCCACAGCACGCCCATTCTATTAAATAGATTGCGTTTATCCTACTTTATACCAACTGGGTATATGTTTGAATGAGTCTTTGGATAGCTTGGATTCACAATTGGAAGTTCTAAACGTCACTGTAATCGGGTTTTAGGTTTTTTTAGACTATTTGCGTTTAAAATTACAAATGAAACCTGTAAAAACCCATTTCATGCAGACGAAGTTGCACGGGTCAGCTAGTAAACTATATATTAGCTAGCTAAATTTAACAAGGTGCTGTCGAAGCGCGTATGACGTATCTACACCCTCTTATTTATAGTTTTCATTAAAATAATGGCATAGATAGAAAGCCGACGTTCTGAATATAACTATAATCTATGTGTTACACTAATCACGTATAGGGTCGATGTAGTCAGGAATGGCAATAATCACTTAGTAGATACTGTCACTATTTATTTGGCCAGAGCTTCGCCTTACAATAACTTCCACATAGGAGTGCGCCCAGATCAGCGACATCTTGCCCTTTATATATCGCCAATGTAGTCTCACACCGGAATGAACAATGAACAGCCGATAACTTCCACCAATAGCATTCGAGGTCAGTAGTAACACCCCGACAGAGTCAATAGCGCGGTATCGCAGGTCAATAGTGGTTCCCCGGGTGGCGTTGTAGTCTCGCCTCTCGGGTGTGTCACGGTACCGGACGTAGACGTTAACATATGATTATTATCAACAGACATTAACCACTCGCTATTATCATATGTTTGTAAAATTAATTTTTTAAACTAATAAATATTTGTGGGTACTAATAATAAATATTTTAAAAAGCTTACAATTATTATTTTGTAAGACATCAAAACATGTCAAAACCCGAAACAAATAAGGCCTCTGGAACTAAATTTTGATTGATGACTTGTTAAAGAAACGAAGAAACACGACCTAAGGGAAGTTGAATCTCGGGCGGATTTTTTGCTTTATAGAGTAAAAAATGATGACTAATACTTTTAGCCATAGAGAATTTCCATGAAGTCATTAGTTTTTGAGAATAAATATATCGTATGGCAAAATTCCAGATCAGTTGCTTTCTTCGGTAATTGGCTATTGGACAGCTATGTTTAAAATCATAATATTATTGTAGATGAATGTAAAATAACCACAAATATGTAGCTGTTGTAACGAGATCTCTTAAAAGTATATCACTTATAAGTTTTCGAGGTATCTTTCGAGGTTTTTCAAAGAATAATCGGAAGTTTAATTTTACTTTCTTCCGACTACTATTTATTAGTCTATGGATTTATTTTGCTTTAATTTTTTTTTGGCAACCAATCTTTTAGATTGTTACTGCCATTGTCAAGTAGTTAATAGTATTACAAGTTCTTCTTCCATTCCATTTTTGGCAACCAGTCTTCTAGTAGACTATTACTGTCATTGTCCAGTGAGTATCGATATTACAAGTTTCTTGATATAAATTCAATCACAATAAACAAACTATATTATATAAAACACCAACAATTTTACACAATATAGAGTCAAGAACACAATATTATGAATAAAATATAAAATCCACTACATGACAGACCAAAATCCCGCCAAAAACTCTATGGATTTTTATTCATAAATATATTTCGATAAAAATGTCAAATAACCATAAATATGTTGGAAGCAGGTATTTTATAATTAAAAATCATTAAATTACTAAAGATTCGGGGTTTTTCAAAGAATAATCGGAAGTTTAATATAACTGTTTTTCCATTTACTAGTCTAAGGATTTTTTATGTATAAGTATTTTAATAGAATTTGCAAAGAAATAAAAAAATATTGAATCGGGTACACTGCCGAGTTTTTTAATCATTTCTACTAACTATCCTCAAATGCATATGTCACTGTTGGAATGCTTAATTAGGTGTTATAACGCTAGCTGTTTTACAAAATAGCGTTTAACTAACCTGCTACTAATGTTTTAGGCGTTTTGCAAAATGGCTTATCTGCAATCACGTGAAGCATTTGGTGTTGGGTGACCATGGTGAAATACGATTAAAATTATTAAATAAAAAGTATGTCATTTAGTTATACATCGTCTTCATTCATATTTCTAGTTATATTGGTTATTTTTGACGCCTTTCTGCTTTGGACACCATTATCATTTTTATGCAATACAGATCCACGAGCGACAAAATTGAATTCTACTAAAATTTACGACGTTTCACTTAACACTGTTTTACAAAACCGCTAATTATTAAGCCGCTGTATTAATAAATACAAAACTCTTATGCAATTCTGCTTGTGAAGTTTTATTAATAATACAAAAACGGCTAAATGTCATTCAGCTGTTTTACATAACAGAACTGTTTTGCAAAACAGCTGATTAAAGTCAGTTGCAAGAAAGATATATCATCTAAAATTAGTACAAGGTGACTTGTACTTGTTGGTTGACATATGCATACTTTGTTTTCTAAATTTTCAGTTACTATGGAATGCTTAACAAAAGTATACTCTACCTCACGTTGACTCCCATTATCAAAATTGATTTGACAACTAAGAATAAATGTTCTAATTTTAATCTCTATTAAAGTTATACTTCTTTTGGCGCGTTAGGGATGTACAGAATGAGGTCCAAAAACGCCGCTGTCATGACTGCCCGCAAGCCTCTCTACAATTGGATCTAAGAACACCAGGGGAGTTGAAAGTGTGTTGCCAGCCTGTGTTTGGGGGAAAGGGAGAGTAGGGGGAGGGAAGGGGAGGGAAAGTGGGTCTCCGGCGCTCTCACTGACCGAACCAAACGCAACAATGCAAGCACTGTTACTTCACGTCGGTTTTCTATGAGAGGGTGGTACTACCCAGATGAGCTGACCCATTCATGCTGAAACCAGTAATAGCTTGAGCATGGCTCCACCACCTCTAAAACTACTGAACATTTTGTGAACTGCACATTTGATGTGGAATATTGCATAGATTTTTGGATTTGATTGGTATTCTTTGTCATTTTGGCCAAATGAAGCAGGGATCAGCTAATTATATTTATAAATCGAGGGCTTCATACATTATCTAAATATTTTAAAATATTATTTTTGGAGCAGTACATTTAAATTTAATTACAATTTTCATGATCTATGATAAATTAATAAACATGTAGATTATTACCTACAAACAGAGTCCTTCTCTATGATGTTCTACCTCCTTCTATTCCCCGTCCTACTAACATTATGTGTCTCTTAACTCTTGTTACGGATAATCATAGAAATTGAATTATGGAACTCTTTACGTAATATGTTTATAATCTAAGATCCTATTAGGAAGACCTCTATATCATTAAAGTTATTAATAATTATAATGTCGAATTGTAAACAATAAGCTGATAATTATTTCTCTTATTAAAAATAAAGAACAACTTGAAATCTTGCTAAATTTCACGTTCGGTTGACGGTTATTGGCACGAGAAAATAATTATATCACGCTCAACAGTAGCAAACGGAACATTTATACGTGAAATAGTGTTTTAAACACGACAATATTATCGCAGTATTTAGTATTTTCGACACTCAATAGCTTAGAATTGTTAATGCTATAATTCCATTATCTTAAGTAGAAATTTTCGCTTCGTATTGATTTAATTCCCTATGAGATATATCTACTCTTTTCGTAAGAACAAAATACATTAAATTCCAACGCCTTGATGGAAAAATGTTATATTACAGTTTTTTAATACTTTATAGGATTTTAAATTTGACCATTTTTTCATCTGGTGTTAAATGACGGTGTCTTCTAAGATAGTAAACACTCTAAACTTGGAAGGGGACTGGCTCTTCAGAACAGCGGAACACACCAACAGATGCTTGGCGACAGATTTCCAACTTGTAGGTTGTAACTGGCCAAGCGAACTCCCATAGAATTATTCAACACCTGCATATAAATGTAAATCCACGACAAATAAAACCTTTCCGAATCGTAACGACACCCAGCCGAGTAATTAGGTATGAAAAAGAGCACCTCCGTACGTTATGTTTGTTTTAAAGACAATAAATAAAAGTAACAAGTCAGAATTACTACAGCGTTGTGGGCTCGCACTGGACCTAAATCATTATAACATCAACATTGGAAGGATTAGACAGGACCTTAATCAAATATAATTTTTATAATACCGTGAATAAGCTAGTGCACTATTCAATGTAATATTTGTATAGTGATAATATCTCAGTACTAGTGTGTTGAGATGCTGTGTTGTGTCTTGTCATTAATCCGAGTTACAATGCTCATCAATTTTTGTTAAGGAAAACATCGTAAATGTAGTAATATAGATCAAGTGCCCAAAACGCGTGTGTGTTGTTTGTTTTTTATAGTTTTTTCTCCAATAATACGTATTATAATTTAAAAGAAGTCGATAGAGAGGTGGAGCTACAAATTTATACAAATTACCACTATTATTCCCACTAACGCACGACGCGTGATAGTGTTCTAACACAAGTGACTTACTGACCGACATATCAACAACCCAAGCCCTCTAAACTTTCACACACTACGTTGTCTCAAGCACACAGCCCAAACTGCTTGGGCTAGAACCATAAAAAAATTGCATTTAAGTATCTTTTAGAAGAAGGCGTCAGTATACAATCATGATTTTTAGAAATGCAATCCCTAAGTTGGTGAAATTTGTATGAGAATTCGTAATTTCTTCGTCAGTGTATTATTTGTGTTTATATATACATATAAAATAAAGAGTCGAAAAGATAAAAACATTGAAGGAGCGTGCGAAGCCACAGGGAATTGCTATTTTCTTATATAGATACAGCAGAGCCGTAAATTTTTACATATTCATATTTTGACAATCAATCTTCTTTGATGAAGATTATTACTGCCATTATTAGGTGGACTACAAGCGTCTTGCGATCATTATCTCTCTGTTCCAACAAGATGGCCGCTCACTTGTTAGAACTTTTCAGGGAGTTTCTGTTACGTCTCAAAATGCCCTTCCAACCTGGCAATGCACTTGCAACTCCTCTGTTGTTAGGGTCCATGGACGGTGATGATCACTTAACATCAGGTGACATACATGTTCGTTTGCCACCTATGACATAAAAAAAATGACCGCCAGCTTTCTAGAAACTTTTGACTCTATTTCTCAGCGCAACCACTCGTACAGTTGTGTTTTACGAACCGTGCTGTCCAGCATTTTAGCACGATACTTCTTACAAATTCGTCCCTTACAACTAATACAAAATTTACACTCAAGATATCCTATACATCACATATTACAAATTCAAATTAAAGCAAGACAAAGGCAGTACAAGACTAATATACATATACGATAGCCATAGATTCTTAACAACATGAAACGGATATACAACAGAGTCTTATATAGGGGCTCATTCGTCTTCAATATTAAAATTATGAATAAAAAATAAGTCACTACATTACACTCTAAGATCCCGTCAAAAAACCCTGTTACGTATTTATAACATACTTCAGCTTTTTAACAATATTCTCATCGGTAACACAAATATATTCTCTGTCACTCGTCCCCATAGACAAATTTTTCTCAACACGTGGCAAGTACTTTATTACCTTACACGAACTGTGAACAATTTTACAACCGGCGTCGATAAATATTTTTCCATTATCAGAATTTATACCAGCACCGGGCATAATTTCAATTTTATCGCCGTACGACTGTGTTAAATGTTTTATTAATTGTACAGCTTCGACATCGCTTACAGAAGGTCGTTGGCCACTCGTTAATAGTCTTGTAAAACCCAATTCTATAACCCCTTTGATAGCAACTATCGGATCCGAGGGAGGTGGGTCTCCGGCGCTCTCACTGACCGAACGAAACGCAACAATGCAAGCACTGTTACTTCACGTCGGTTTTCTATGAGAGGGTGGTACTACCCCGGACGAGCCGACCCATTCATGCTGAAACCAATAATAGTTTCAGCGTGACTCTACCACCATACAAAATACATATTTTATTATAGTCTTTTTATTACACTGACCTTCTTATTTTGCTTAAGTTCCTGGTGAGATGCGACGAACGGCATTTTGAATATAGCTCAGGATTATATGTTAATGCAAGAATAAATCATATAAATATATTTTTATACCATAGGAGGCAAACGAACAGGTGGGCCACCTGATGTTAAGTGATCACCATCGTCCATAGACACTAACAAAACCAGGGGAGTCAAAAGTGCGTTGCCAACCTGTGTTTAGGGGAAAAAGAGGGAGGAGGGAGAGAGGGGAGGTGGGCCTCCGGCGCTCTCACTGACCGAACGAAACGCAACAATGCAGGCACTGTTAGTTCACGTCGGTTTAAATATGATATGATCAGAATAAAGTAATCTGAGTTTATCCCGAATTTTGTTTCAAAATTCCATACAGACTACTAAAAGATAAAACTTTTTAGTTTGTTGGAAACTATAATGGCTCAGAGACATTGTCTTTTGACATCTCGACGATCGACGGAGACATTGTCCTCCGACACCTCGACGATCAACTCTCAGTTAGGTTGAGTTTCCGGTGAAAGAAAGCATCGTGTTGAAATCCGTTGTATGATGATAGGGCTTTTACCAAGATCACCTGGTTACCTATCACTCAATATCTCGTTTGTCGGCAAGCACCTTTAGGTATGTTCCTGGAGCTATACTTGAGAGGTACTTGTTTTCGGGATTCCGATGTTACCACATTGGATCACATTGTGGCTAAACACCAGGTGAGTTTGTGGTCTAATACCAAAAGTTAATTTTTGTAGGTGGTAGAGCCACTTTAAAGCTATTACTGGTTTCAGCATGAATGTGTCGGCTCGCCCGGAGTACTAACACACAACCCACAGAAACACCGATGTGAAGTAATAGTGCTCGCATTGTTGCGTTTCGTTCGATCAGTGAGAGCCGGAGGACCACCTACCCTCTCCCTCTCCTCCGCACTCCTTCCCCACCCCAAAGACAGGTTGGCAACGCACTTGCGACTCCTCTGGTGTTGCTAATGTCTATGGACGGTGGTGATCACTTAACACATGGACCCACCAATTCGTTTGCCTCCTGTGATATAAAAAAAGCTATTAACAATAAAAAAATATGAATCCTATTTTATTCATTACGCATAATTTTTTTTGTCCGATTTGGCCCTACCGTTCACTATTTAGCTTTACAGTTTTCATGGTAGTCGTATGCATCTATTATCTCCTCATGCTTATAATATATGTAAGTATCATGGCCGTAGCTAGGGGGGGAGGCATTGTGGGGCAATGTTCTACCTTAAAAACAACAAAAACGAAGATAAATTATTGTAATTAAATTGTTTCTTCATAGTTTGAGATTTTAAAAAATATAGCGATAGGTATTAAGACTTTTCCGAACATACCACAGATTGTGACATACGAGGGCAGATCAATTATGATATTTTTTTTACTTCCGCCCTACCTGTAACCAATGCTGGCCTACCTGAAATTCAACTCTAGCTACAGCTCTGGTAAGTATAGATAAAAAGATGTATAACCTAGATCAAGTTATTTTATACAGATTTATATCAAGAAACTCAACGAACTCGAAGAAAGTTCAATACAAAATTCTTGGCAAGTAATTATATATTTTAACTAACTATGACTTTATGAATTTTAGATACTTTCCTACTTAATAAATCAGCATTACGGTAAAATAAGCGTCCACCGACATTTACACATATGTACCAATCATAGATATCTCTTTTAGTAGTAAAATTTTCTAACCGCCCGCTTATTTTACCGTAATGCTGATTTATTAAGTAGGAAAGTATCTAAAATTCATAAAGTCTAACACTTGAGACACTCAAGCCAACCTCACCTGCACGTGGTGCACCCTGCTGAATAACGAACGAGGTAATGGCGAAAGCGGGATTGTAGGGTTTTACAGCCCGACTGGGTCGCAACTACCATGTATATGGCGAAAAAGCCCGTCATAGTGATTGGCTTCTGCGCGTCGCGTTTCGGGACCAGCCTGTGCATATCCAGCTTTTCGCAGGAGGCAAACGAACAGGTGGGTCACCTGATGTTAAGTGATCACCAGCATCCATAGCCACTAGCAACACCAGAGGAATTGCAAGTGCGTTGCCAGCCTGTGTTTGGGGGGGCAGGAGCGAGAAGGGGAAGTGGGTATCGCGCTCACTGACCGAACGAAACGCAACAATGCAAGTATTGTTAATCCACGTGGGTATTTTTGTGGGTCGGGTGGTAGTACCCCGGGTGAGCCGACACATTCATGCTGAAACCAGTAATAGCTTCAGCGTGGCTCTACCACCTACTAGGTTTTGCGTCCTTACCATCTAAGGCCAGATTGTTATTAAACCTGTAGTTTTATCGTTCTTTAAATTGTAGTCAAACACTTAAAACGTATAATATAGATTTTTTTTAATTAAAATCTGTGACGTTTAGATAAATTATAGATCAATGACCTTTTTTACCTTCGTCAGCTTTCCACAAGTACAGTTGAAGCATGTCTTACTTATAGGTCTTCCATGTGATATATTATCAACCTGAAATATACAAATTATCTGTTTAAACATTTAACACCAGTCTATAAAATTCATATAAAATGCGTCTATCTTCTATACATATAATAAGAATGAAAAACAAAATGTTGCAGGTATCTTGGAATAAGTAATAATATATATTTTAATTATTTTTAGAAATGTATGTCTGTCTGTGCGTCTGTTTGTTTGAACACGCATCACGGCTAAAGTACTGCATTCGCGATAAAACTTCACCTCAACCACTGTGAGCCACCTCCGAGTGACTCACAACTATAGCGATGATTGTTGATTCCGAAGTTTGAATTTGAAGAATGTTCAGGTTTTCTTGCAATAAAAGACTTGTTACTATGTAGAGCAGCGAAGGATGTGCTCGTATTGCCGACTCGTACAAAACAGCTAACTATTCACTATCTACTTGTACTAACGATGACTATATATCTATTCGATTACTCTATTACGCGGCTACTATTACTATGACGACTGCTCTCTAGGCCGCCCGCGCCTGAATGTCCACGTTCCGGGCCTTGCCTATACGGCAC
>MU161270.1:0-27877 GCA_015888305.1 Antheraea pernyi | reverse complement strand
ATCCATCGCTGGTCGCCGCTGTCATGCCGGCCTGCAAAAAGCTGGATATGCACAGGCTGATCCCGAAACGCGACCCGCAGAAGCGAATCACTATGACGGGCTTTTTCGCCATATACATGGTGGTTGCGACCCAGTCAGGCTGGAGAACCCTACCACCCCGATATCGCCATTGCCTCGTTCGTTATTCAGCAGGGTGCATGCACCACGTGCAGGTGAGATTGGCTTGAGTGTCTCAAGTCTTAGGTGTTATTCGACACCCCTTACACCCCCTTAGATATTATTCGACATCTCTTACACCCCATGTGTAATGTGAGTTTGTTTGTTTGTTACGCTTTCAGGCTTTAACTACACGACTGGTCGTCATGAAATTTTGTATACAACTGGTGCCGTTCATACAGAAAAAATATACTGTTCCCAAGGAATAAGTTAAATCTATATTAACACTAGCGAAACCGCGAACAAAAGCAAGATATTTGCTTTCTTACAGCACAGCACCACATGAGTAATATACATGATTAATAACTGTCTAACATAATTGTAACTAAACACAGATGTGTAAAATTGATTGAAGTTGTAGTTGTAAAAGTCAAAGTTCAAACAGTCGGCCATCGAATCGAAAATAATTTAGTATTAACAAGAATGTTTATAATTTATAAGATAATATACACTGAGTCTAATAACAAAATTCCTACAGATAATTCGAGGAACATATATTATACAATCAATCTCGATCATTCTAGATTGGGAGTTAATATTCATACGAGAACAGTCACGCCGTAGCCTCTGGCACGAAGCCAACGTTTTAGTCTTTAACGTAATCTATGTATTAGTGCAAAATAAACCTTACCCACAAAAACTCTTTCTATTATACAAACACGAGGTATATTCCCATACTGAGAAGGCGATGAACTTTATAACTAACAAGCTGTGTCCGCGACTCCGTCCGCCTGGAAACTAATGTGAAAAAAGAGTTACTAATCAAATCATTTGAATGTATTAAGTTCATTTATCTACTTTTCTCTTATACTTAAGTCGCGTCGTCATTAAAATTACAATAACTTTTGATAGAGTGGACCGATTTTAATGAAATTAAGACTAAATGTTACTCGAGGATTTTCTTTATTACCTTCTTGGTGATGTTTTATTGTGAACATAGTAATTATGTGTGTTCAGACAGACTTTACTAAAAATAATTGAAATGTATTTTATTTAAGTAAGTATTTATGTAAGTTACAATGGGGTCCTCACGTAAAAAAATTGGCGGGAAGACTAAGTTCTGCTGCATTCGCAGTTAGAAAGATTCGCCAGCTAACAGATATTGCCACTGCTAGGGTTGTCTACTTCGCTTACTTCCACAGCTTAATGTCTTATGGTATTTTGTTGTGGGGGACAGCAGCTGAGGTGGACACCATATTCCTATTACAAAAACGAGCAGTTCGAGCAATTTATAATATGAGGCCTCGCGAATCATTAAAGACTAAGTTTCAGGAATTCGGTATCTTAACTCTGCCCTCCCAATATATTCTAGATAATTTAATGTATGTCCGCAAAAATTCAGATATGTTGGATCTAGTAAAAGACCAGCATAATTTAAATACTAGAAATAGCAACAAATTGGTCATTCCATGCTTCAGGCTCACTAAATCCAAAAACAGTTTTTTAGGTAATAGTGTTAAGTTTTATAATAAAGTCCCAAAACACATTACCGATTTGCCTGATAGTGAGTTCAAGAACCATGTCAAGCGGGTTTTAATATCTAAAGGCTATTATAGGTGGATCAATACGTGAACGATTGTGACGTTTGGAAATGACGCCCCTCTCTGTGCATCCACTAATAACGAATGTGAATATTTATTTTACTATAGAAATACTAAACTATATGACATGAAAAAATAAACCAGATCGAGTTTCTTGCCGGTTCTTCTCGATGACTGGGCTGTTTTCCAAACCGGTAGTAGCTTTGACGTTCATAAGCGCCTTCTCAGGGCCTAAATTGAATAAAGGATATTTTGATTTTGATTTTGATTACTAGACTAGACACCTGCAATATTTTTTTTCACAAAATTCTATATATTACAGACGCATTATATTTCCATCTTTATTATATGTATAAATCACTAGCTGATTGCTGCTCGGTTAGTTTTGCGTTATAAAAAATGACAAAGGGTCAATCGGATCCAAAATATTAATCTAGAACTATTTACGAAAAATACCACATCGAAAGGTTCTTTGCTGATACGTTGATACGATCAGTGGTTTTGACATGGAACTCTAAGGGACTGTAAACCAAAGTTACAAACTTAATAATTTAACTGAAAAATAGTAAGTAATTATCAGTAGTGAAATAAACTTTCACGGGACAAGGTATCCGATTCAAAATTGTTAGGAAAGAGAGCCGGATTTATCATGTATAATTAGCATCTTTTATAACACTTTAGACCAAGTTATCCAGCTTTAATCGGTGCTTAAATATGTAGAATACTCTCCAAAGAAACAAAAGACGAAGAACAAAGACGAAATAGTGCAATATAGTTTCATGGGTCCACGGCTCAGACACAAAATTGATTGGAAAGGATAACGGGTTGATCATGCGTGTCATAGGCGTGAATTACATCAGAGATAGGGTAATTAGCATATTTTAATGCTCTTCAAATGAAGTTATCCAGCGTTAATCGGAGCCTAAATATGTAGAAAGCCCAAAGCGACGAAACATTTCTTTACTTTTGAAAAAAAAAATTTTTTTTCTCTTTTATGTCTTTTGGCCCATGATGAGCTAAAGAAGAATGCATTTATCTAATCAATTAATTAAAACAATTAATAACTTCAAAACACTATGCCTTATATATCTAAAGTTTGGTAATTGATCACCCGTAATATTTATAAGTCCAAAGCATCGTCGGCCTCTGTAATATCAAAGCGCAAGCAATTACGCAAGCATAATAAACGGAAGCTCCAATGATTTTGATACGAGAGTTTGGCATCCACCGAAAATTAGCCTCCAATATTGGCAGAGGAGCAAAATGTGCATGTGCTGAAATACGGAGCTAATTAGATCCGTGCCGCCAATGTTACTTTATGGAATAACCTAAACCGAGCTAGAATTCTGACGAAATTTCTCCGTATGATTACAAAATTCTCACACAAAACTGCAAAAATGTCACTCCTGAAGTAAAGAGGGTACAGTGGTAGCGTGTGCAAACACAGTGTCGATCGTTGTATAGCCAAATCGCAACAACAAGACCGAGTTATCGGTGATGGAAAACATCGTGATGAAACTTTACCATAATGCCGTAATACTTTATTTTCGAACTTACTAACGCTATTGTCCTGACAGGCCTTCAATCTTCACCGGACTACATGAGTTGCTCTAATACGCGACTGGTTATAGTCCGGTGAAGCTGTTAAGACCTTGCTTTGTCAATAGCGTAGTCAGTTCGGAAAAAAAAATACTCGACTGGCTAGCCATTACTCAGTTGAAAATTTATCACAAAGAATGTATAGGTACTTTTTTCCTTTTTATATATTTTTTTCATAAAAATATACTGCATTAACTGTGCCCGCGACTCCGTCTGTGAGGATCCTAATGTAAATAACAGTGACTAATAAAATCATCTTAATGTCCTAAGTCATCTTTAGTGTGGAAGTAAGTGGTTACTTATCTACTTTTCTCTCGTAATTAAGGCGCGTCGTCATTAAAATTACAATAACTTTTGATAAAGTAAATCGATTTTAATGAGGTTTTATCGTGAACGTACTTTAGCAGTGATGCGTGTTGATATAAACAAACGGACATTTCTAAAAATGATTGATTTTTTTTTATTATTTATTCCAAGATACCTACAATAATATATTTTCACAAAAATAAAAAATTACAGACAGGTTAGATTTTTATTCTCATTAGCTGTCCCCCGCGGCTCCGCACGCGTTTTTTAAAATGTATTAAATAACTATGGTGTCATAGTTACAAATGTTTTTAAAAAGCATTTCTTTAATTTACACACCTACTTACAATCTTACATTACGCCATCTACTGTAACACGTAACGTGTACATTAAATATGTGAATACGAATAGTATATCGAATGAGATGGGATTTATCATCAGCAACATACCTGGAACTTTAATCTACTATGTACCACCCTCACACATTTTAACGCAAATAATGGTTGATAAGATTTGGCGCTTATGCCTTTAAGAAGAAAATTGATTAAAGGATATATAAGAAATACCTATATTGACAACTTCAGAATTGGCAGTATGGATTAATTCCTTCGCCTGTCCTATTGAACGAATATTATTACTACTACTAACGAAATCTCTCAAAAGCAAAAAAGTACCCGATTTTGAAACATTCTTCATTGGTGCTCTGCTTCTATTGGTCTTAGCGTGACGATATATAGCCTAAAGCTTTCCTCGATATATGAGCTATTTAAAACCGCTATTAAGCTATTTAAATTCCAAATCGGTTTGGTAGTTCCTGAGATCATCGCGTTCAACCAAACAAACAAACAAACAAATAAACAAACTCTTCAGCTTTATATATTAAAAGTATAGATAGTATAGATTATATATATAGATTAAAAATGTATTAGTAGAGAAAGAAGTGGCAGCAAGTTGATACAGTTTATCTTCAGTAAATTTATGAAACCACTGAAATAATTATTATTCTCTTTGGCCTTATTGAATGTCAAACTAGGTGACCACTACTAGTATCTAGAAATTCATAAATGGACCTAGAATTGTGTGGATTTAATTATTATTCACTTAAGTTTATATAAATTAATTATCTCTAATAATTACATGAACGTTAACTATTTCACCAAATTACATTGAATTGTTTAACTTGTGAACGTAGGAGTCAAGCACCAGACTGTAAGATTCTACGTATGGTTAAGCTTAAACTAGATTTATGCGAAGGAATGCCTTTGTAAATAACACATAATTGAAATACAAATAAATTCCTTTGCGTATCTAAGTCGCGTGGTCTTGAAAAGCTTTTATATACAGTATTATTCCGAATACATACAGCACAGATATAGTTCTCAGGTTCTATAAGAATTTATTGAAGAAAATTGAAACCTGTACAAAACTGAAATAAGTAAGATTCATGTTACACGAGTGTAATATAATTTACTTATTTAAAGTACACCAATAGGTAGCACATTATGTATTTTTAATGTGAAAAACTGCGTAATTTTATATTATGGTGTGGTTTTTTTTTATATCATAGGACGCAAACGGACAGGTGGGTCACCTGATGTTAAGTGATCACCACCGTCCATAGACACTTGCAACACCAAGAGAGGCGCAAGTGCGTTGCCAACCTGTTTTGGGGGAAAGGGGGAGTAAGGGAAGAGGGAAGGGGAGGGGAGGTGGGCCTCCGGCGCTCTCACTGACCGAACGAAACGCAACAATGCAAGCACTGTTACTTCACGTCGGTTTTCTGTGAGAGAGTGGTACTACCCCGGTCGAGCCGACCCATTCATGCTGAAACCAATAGTAGCTTCAGCGTAGCTCTACCACCGTTAAACTACTGAATAACTGAATACTACATACTCTAGAATATAAATTTGGATTCAAGGGCTATCCATAAGTTACGTCACATGTATACGTTACGAGAATTTACATTTATGTATATAATACGAATGTAATGTGTATGTACTTTTTCGATTATTGTGAAAAAAAAATTTATTGCCGGTATCTAGGAATAAGTATTTTTTTTTTATGTCATAGGTGGCAAACGAACAGGTGGGTCACCTGATGTTAAGTGATCACCACCGTCCATGGACACTAACAACACCAGAGGAGTCGCAAGTGCGTTGCCATCCTTTGGGGGGGAAGGGTTAGACGAGGGAGTGGGAGAGGAGAGAGGAGATGGGAGGGGAGGTGGGCCTCCGGTGCTCTCACTGACCGAACGAAACGCAACAATGCAAGCACTGTTACTTCACATCGGTTTTCTATGAGAGGGTGGTACTACCCCGGGCGAGCCGACCCATTCATGCTAAAACCAGTAATAGTTTCAATGTGGCTCTACCAAATCATCTACCAAATCAAAAATATAAACAATTATAAAATACATTTCAATCATATTTAGAAATGTCTATCTAACTGTCTGTTTGTTTTGTTGTTCTGTTTGAACACGCATCTCTGCTAAAGTACTGGGTTTCATAAAATATTATATCATAAAGCATATCCTCGAGAGTAACTTAGTTTTTGTTTTATTAAAATCGGTCCATTCTATCAAAAGTTATTGTAATTTTAATGACGGCTCGAGGTAAGTACCAGAGAGGAGTAGTAATATACTGTAATATTATAAAGCTGGTGGGTTTGTTTGTTTGGTTGATCGCACTTATCTCAGCAACTAATGGTTACATTTGAAAAATTCTTTCAGCGTTAGATAGCTCATTTATCGAAGAAGGCTATATGCTGTATATAATCACGCTAAGACCAATAGAATCTGAGCAACAATGAAGAGTGTTTCAAAATCGTTTTTGAAGTTATACTTCTTTGGGCGCGTTAGGGAAAAATTATGAGAGTAAATTTGTACGATGCGCGCGCACTTGTCACGAAAAAGCCGACAACCTGAAGTTATTACGATACGCGCGCACACCGTCACGAAAAACCGACACCCTGAAGTTAGCTATAGTCAACTCTTTCTATTTTTAGTGTCGTTTTTTATACAAACAAAGAAAAGATTTTTATCTTGTTACGCCAAAGAAGTATAACTTCTAACTGTTTTTTTCTTTTTAGAGTTTCCGCTGCATGTTGGCATTAACCTAGTGACTATTCCACGCGGACGAAGTTGCGGGCAGAAGCTAGTTTTAAATATAATGAAAAAGGAGACCTGAAACGTTTATAAGGTTAAATCAATCACCTGAAATGTCTGATTTACGCGTTATTAAAGAAAGAGATATTAAACAAAAATTCATGAATAGTTTTATAAACGTAGTTTTAATTCAGAAATACGATATATGTAATAACTCACATGATATTATGTATTAATGGCCTCCACTGAGTATTACAAAATATACAAAAGTATTACAAAATAAAACGTAACTCATCAAAAACGTATAAGCGGTTCAAAAACAAAGTTTCAATAAACTCTGAAATACATGTAATGTGGTGACATATGAGACATACATGGAGTATTTCCAACTCATATTCGGAGCTCAGTACACAACAGGCTGTGCCAGACAAACGGAAAATATACCCGGAAAAGCTGACTCACGGTTTCAGTGTGTTATGATTGATGAGGTCGACGCGAGTAAATGATACACGGGCATGGGAAACGCGGCGTTTCAACGCTGCGTAATAACCGCTGATTTTGTAAATAATATTTTTATATTATTCAATATATTTATGTATACCATATAATAATAATATGCATAAAATGTTTAATTGATTGGAATTAAAATTTAGTCAGCTGTTATGTGTACGCCCGTGATTATTTCTCAAGTAGTATTTATTATACCCAACTTTTTAATAGGTACAAGGCGTACAAGATATTACATTTGTAATACAGAAACCAAGTCACAGGCCTAAAATGTTTGTATTCACACAATCAGTTGCTAAAATTTACATGTTTCCTTATAAAAGACGTACATAACGTATGTTGCACTAATTGTTTTCACACGCGTTATTTTTTTATATTTACGTTGGCCCTGGATACCCCTTCCCATAGGGTCAGGCCACTCCCAACTATTCCTCATCTACACATAGCGTATGTAGCTACCGAGTATGTCATTCTCTTTGGCAGACTGGTTGAAACTTTTGTTTATATTGTACGTTGAATGTTGTAAAAACAAATGAACGATCGCGTCTCTGTATAAATTATATGGATATATGAATGAACAGTCTATTTCACGCACTCCGAGTATTATTATTACGCTGTCCGTGTCAGTCTAGAATCTTATAGTAGTGAGCCCGAAGCTCCTATATGTACTTTCTGACCTATTCAGACTTTACACATAGTAATTGGCCAGCTGCTAAGAATCCTAGCGCTGACCCTAGATAAACTTTCTCAATAACAAATAGACCATAAAAAAGCAAGAAGAAGAATTTTCTTATATATATGTTATAAGTTTCCACGAAATATGTATGTACTTATTCCTCTGAATACGTATGTATAATACGTAATGACATATCTTATATATTTACTAGCGGACCTGGCGGACGTTGTCCTGCCTTGATAATAAAAAACATCCTAAAAGTCAACCGCAACGCCACCTACCGGGTCCAATTGTGAATCTAAACCATTCTCGGATCCACTGGAACACACACACAAAGTTTTATTAAAATCGGTTCAGCCGTTTAGGAGGAGTTCAGTGACATACACACGCACAGAAGAAATTTATATATAAAGATTCACACAAAATCTTATTTAGTGCACAAAGTTGCAAACTTTATAATCTCATCTCAAATGCAAAAGTGGGATTGCATAAATTGGGGAATTATGATAAAATCACGCCTGACTTATCTACTATAGTTACAAAAGTTATAATAATTTATTAAAAATTTAAAAAAAAACGCAAGTGTGCTAAAAGAACAAAAAATCACTCTGAACGCAATGTAGGCAATCCGCTTTGAACATTCTTCATTCATATCCTGAACATTGATTTACTGGCATTCTATTGTTTTATCGTCGTGATTGTTACAGTTAATATTCGACATTGGTTTACAAGAATTACATAAAAATGTTAATTTAGTATAATAACTAGTTTCGGAACGCGACTTCGTCCGTGTGGAATATTTACTTTGGATAAACGCTAATACGTAGCGGAAGCTCTCAAAATGAAAAACACGATATTGAAACATTCTTCATTGGTGCTCTGTTTCTATCGAACTTAGCGTGATAATATGTAGCCTATAGCATTCTTCGACAAATGAGCTAAATATCTAACACTGAAAGGATTTTTCAAATCAGACCAGTAGTTCCTGAGATTAGCGCATTCAAGCCAACAAACTCCACAGCTTTATAATATTACTATAGAAGTATAGATAATAACATCATCAATCAAAAGTCTCTTCACAACAAACATGATTTAATAGCATTTAAAATATGACGTCATTCGTGATTACATCATGCCTATTATTTTATTCGTTCAGGCAACAGAAACCAATCGAAAAATAATAATAAATGCAAATATTTTATACAATACTGATACAAAAATACAACCCTGATTATAATCACGGAATTGCTGCTGATAAATTAACAGTCTGATAATTTAAACTGTAAAAAATATTCTGTCTTCAAATATCTAGAACTATCAATTTTTAGATGTATGATTTTTTTTGTTTACCATAAAAAAGATTGTATAGAAATCTTCTCCATAAAAATATTTAAGAGTGTGACCCAATTTAGTGGTGATCGGTCAAATAATGTTAGAGTTTATCGACTTTAAATATACCAAAATTATCGTTATATATAGTTATATAAGAAGATAAACATATTATAGCATTTTTTATTCATTTCTTTATTATAGGATTATAGGATAACTAGTGACCAATACACCAAACATGAATTGTTCTATATATGAACAATGTATAGGCATATTGTCCTATAAAAGCTGCCACATCATATACAGAGCCACGCTGAAGCTATTACTGGTTTCAGCATGAATGGGTCGGTTCGCCCGGGGTAGTACCATGCTCTCATAGCAAAAAGGCGTGAAGTAACAGTCCTTTTTTTAATAGTAGCACGGCAAAATGACTGCACCATGCCTGATGGTAAGCACAGTCCAGTCCAAAAACAATGGCGACCACCGAGTGACACACTATCCATCGCTGGTCGCCGCTGTCATGCTGGCCTGCGAAAAGCTGGATATGCACAGGCTGATCCCAAAACGCGACCCGCAGAAGCGAATCACTATGACGGGCAATTTCGCCATATACATGGTAGTTGCGACCCAATCAGGCTGTAAAATCGTACCATTTCCTTCGGTCAGTGAGAGAACCGGTGGGCCACCTCCCTTCTCTCTCCTTCCCCCTAATGTCTATGGACGGCGATGATCACTTAACATCAGGTGTCCCTCCTGTTCGTTTGCCTCCTATGACATAAAAAAAAGGATTATAGGATAACTAGTGACCAATACACCAAACATGAATTGTTCTATATATGAACAATGTATAGGCATATTGTCCTATAAAAGCTGCCACATCATATACAGAGCCACGCTGAAGCTATTACTGGTTTCAGCATGAATGGGTCGGTTCGCCCGGGGTAGTACCATGCTCTCATAGCAAAAAGGCGTGAAGTAACAGTCCTTTTTTTAATAGTAGCACGGCAAAATGACTGCACCGAACTACTTAATATGGTGCCCTCTTCACGATTTCAAACTGATATATAACTGATAGATACTCACCTGTACACCTTAAAAGCTAGCAAAATGGCGACCATTGTGAGGTTCTCTCAAACCTTTATTATGGGTACGCTTGCGTCATGGAATGGGTTACCCAGCACGGTTTTTCCTCAGGGCTATGATATGGGACTCTTCAAGAAGGGACTGAAACGCGCTCTTCAAGATAGGTAACACAACAGTGATACCCTTAGTATTGCAGTTATCCATAGGCGACGGTAACCATTTATCATCAGGTGGGCCGCCCACCTGTTTGCTGCCTTTTGCCATTAAAAAAATCAAAACATAAATAACCTACAATTTCTAAATAGGAGTTTTTGGCGGGATTTTGGTCTGTCGTGTAGTGGATTTTATATGTTATTCATAATCTTGTGTTACTTGACTCTTATTGTGTAAAATTGGTGGTGTTTTATGTAATATAGTTTGTTTATTGTGCATATGTGAAGTGAATGGAAAATAATACCACGGACCATGAATTCTGAGATGCCACAAAAATTCCTTCGAAAGTTCTAACAAGATGGCCACCATCTTGTTAGTATATTGAAATTATATCAAGAAACTTGTAATATCGATACTCAATTGACAATGGCAATAATAGTCTACTAGAAGACTGGTTGTCAAAAATGGAATGGAAGAAGAACTTTTCAACCAATTAACTCCTCGACGATGGCAGTAATTACCTAAAAGATTGGTTACCAAAAATAAAGATTTTTAAAAAATATTTCTAAATAAATTGTAAATAAATAAATGTATGTCGATATAAACAAAAAAAAATAGCAGTTCTTTGACAGGATGACAGGTGATAACAGGAAATATGGATAAACAAAAAGAACAACAATTTTTATAACGATATTCCGTATCGTCTGAACAAATACGGCCGAGAAAAATGATCCCCACGGCGCTGCTCGTTCGTTCTAACAAAGTACATATTATTTTTCACTCTAGACTTCGTCAGGAACGGGTTGTTGTGATGCCATGGGACAATTTATAAACGGACGTGGATCAAGGAAGCTTTTTATAAAATTGATGATATATCTTGCTAAACATTATTTGTCACTAGTTGTTCCGACAATTTCTCGTAATAATAGGTTTGTTATTTCATAGAAAACTATATGAATTAATTCAAAAAAATGTTTTATCGTCTATATATTTTTAAATTGCAGTATAAGGATTACTGCTTATAGAATAAGACACCAGAGCTGCCAGACCTAACTTATTTTTAAATGGATGAAACCTCATGATTTGAGTAGTCTTTTATATACTTATAACACTTTCGCACTCACAGAGTTCGAGACTGGGAGCTATGCATAGATATCGGGAGTCAAATGTGACTAAAAGTAGTAGCTACTTTGCTTATTTTTAAATGGCTCATTTTTATACATATATGCTATGTATAATATCATTCTAAGGAAGTAGTCCGGTGAAGCTGTTAAGACCTTGCTTGGTCAGTTCGAAAAGGAAAAAAAAAACATTCTAAGGCATGAAACAGTGTCGGCAGACACCTAACCAGCGGTACAACTTCTGCCAGGCGCTTTAAAGCGGACTAAAAAATGAATGAACTTATTTTATTTTAAATGCTCGATTTTTTAATATCTGTGATGCCATGGGACAATTTATAAACGGACCTGGATCAAGGAAGCTTTTTTATAAAATTGATGATATATATTGCTAAACCTTATTTGTCACTAGTTGTTCTGACAATTTCTCGTAATAATAAGTTTGTTATTTCATAGAAAACTTTTTTTCTTATTTTATTGTATTATCTTATGTTATTTTAAATTGCAGTATGAGGATTACTGCTTATAGAATAAGACCCCAGAGCTGCCAGACCTAACTTATTTTTAAATGGATGAGTAGTCTTTTATATACTTATAACACTTTCGCACTCACAGAGTTCGAGACTGGGGGCGATGTATAGATATCGGGAGTCAAAGATAACTAAAAGTAGGAGCTACTTTGCTTATTTTTAAATGGCTCATTTTTATATATGCTATATATAAAATATCATTGTAAGGCATAAAACAGTGTCGTCAGCCACCTAACCAGCGGTACAACTTCTGCCAGACACTTTAAAGCAGACTAAAAAATGAATGAACTTATTTTAAATGCTTGATTTTTTAATATGTTATTCAGTTACAAAACTATATTTCATCAGCCAGACAGATAGTAAGGACAAACATCCCGCCAGACGTGAAAAATCATCTTAAACATTTATTTCATTATAACTACGGATTACAAAAATACAGTGCTTATTGTCAAATTCAGAATTATTTACTTACGTTATCAGAATAAATCATTTACTTTTTTTACTAAAGTGAGAAAGAAAAAAGAATAAATTACTACGCAGTCGTTTACGTTTTCCTATACCGTGTCAAGTTCTGGCGTCCTACGGAATGTAGATTTTAATTAATTAGTTCCATGAAACCATAGGACGTGGGAAGCCAACTTTATAATTAAGAAGCTTAAAATAACATCTACTTGCTTTGGATTATTTTAAACTAAATACATACAAACTTTTTCACAAAGTAATCTCGAGTAGAAATTGAGATTTTTCTTATAAAACTTTTCTCGTTGGCTTCGGATGGAACGGTCGATCTATTCATTGTAAGGTTACACGCTAGTAGTTTAATTTACTATTCATGTGTATGTGCAATATATATTGATTGCGTTCCTTTGAACAGAAACTTGGTTAATTTAGATGAAGCATCGTTAACTTGAGACATCCAAGTCAACCTCACCTGCACGTGGTTCACCCTGCTGACTAACGAACGAGGCAATGGCGAAAGCAGGGTGGCAGGGTTTTACAGCCTGACTTGGTCGCAACCACCATGTATATGGCGAAATAGCCCGTCATAGTGATTCGCTTTTGCCGGTCGCGTTTCGCGATCAGTCTGTGCATATCCAGCTTTTCGCAGGCCGGCATGAGAGCGGCGCCCGGCGATGGATACTGTTTCACTCGGTGGTCGCTATTGCTTTTGGATTGTATTGTGCTTACCATCAGGCACAGTGCAGTCATTTTGCCGAGCTACTATTAAAAAAAATACAGCTGGAATCAACTAGTTCTGAAACGCTTAGTTCGGCCAGAATGACAATGATTTGAAAAAACTTATCTTTAACAGTAAGTTGGCAAACTTGGTAAATAAAATACTAAAGAACCCATTATTCACTAGAGCTTTGTAAGTAGTGTTCCATGAAACCATAGGACGTGGGAAGCCAACTTTATAATTAAGAAGCTTAAAATAACATCTACTTGCTTTGGATTATTTTAAACTAAATACATACAAACTTTTTCACAAAGTAATCTCGAGTAGAAATTGAGATTTTTCTTATAAAACTTTTCTCGTTGGCTTCGGATGGAACGGTCGATCTATTCATTGTAAGGTTACACGCTAGTAGTTTAATTTACTATTCATGTGTATGTGCAATATATATTGATTGCGTTCCTTTGAACAGAAACTTGGTTAATTTAGATGAAGCATCGTTAACTTGAGACATCCAAGTCAACCTCACCTGCACGTGGTTCACCCTGCTGAATAACGAACGAGGCAATGGCGAAAACAGGGTGGTAGGGTTTTACAGCCTGACTTGGTCGCAACTACCATGTATATGGCGAAAAAGCCGTCGTAGTGAATCGCTTTTGCGGGTCGCGTTTCGGAATCAGCCTGTGCATATCCAGCTTTTCGCAGGCCGGCATGACAGCGGCGACCGGCGATGGATACTGTTTCACTCGGTGGTCGCCATTGTTTTTGGATTGTACTGTGCTTACCATCAGGCACAGTGTAGTCATTTTGCCGTGCTACTATTAAAAAAAATACAGCTGGAAGCGACTGGTTCTGAAACGCTTAGTTTGGCCAGAATGACAATGATTTGAAAAAAACTTATCTTTAATAGTAAGTTGGCAAACTTGGTAAGTAAAATACAAAAGAAACCCATTATTTACTAGAGCTTTGTAAGTAGAAGAAATTTACGTTTGAATTTAATAATAAAAGATATTTGGTTGTTTTCTACAATGATGCTATAGTACACATCTGATGGTAAATGTTCTCATTAACTGCATCTATTTTTACAATCTTTTTTCCTTTATTTAATTTAGAAACTTGATTGCAAGTTGGATTACTCCAGTATTATCCTGAAATTTGCTAATAAATTACCCATTTACACTATTAAATGTAGACTAAAGTTGAAGGGTAGCAAAGGTTGAAATTAATGTCTTTTTGTTTAAGTATTTATAAACTAGCTCACCCGTGCGACTTCGTCTGCACCAAATCGGTTATTACCGGTTTCGATTGTACTTTTAAACGCGAAAAATCTAAATACATCTCAAAACCCGATTGCAGCGATACCTACTGTTTCAAATTGTGAATCCCAACTATCCAGGGACTCACTCAAACATATACCCAGTTGGTATGTGAGAAATATTTTAAGCGTTCAGACAGACAGACAGACAAAAATTTTAAAAGGGTTATTTTTGGCTTCTATATCGACAACAAAGCCTACCCCCATCAAAATTTTCAAAAAATATTTAATGTACAGATTTCACCCTGCTACAGTTTTATTATAATATATAGATATAGATATAGAAGATATAGATATGCATCCAATATACATGTTCGATATACAATACTGCCGATTAATCAATTATTTCATAATAACAATTAATATTGGGATAAACTAGTACAGAAAATAGAAATTGAATGAAAACACTAGTTGGATATCCCAAGAGTAATGCAATGGGCATCGCTTGATACAAATTGTTTCTATCTCCATTAATTTATCAGCTGTCTTCAGAACTCTTTATCTGATCGGATCGCTTCACGCTTGTGTAGTCATTCTATTAAATCGAGTATTATTAGTACATCTCTAGGTAGCACACATATTCATATGTTTTATTTAATTTGGTTAATTTGATAAACTATTTATTTTCCGCTTTTTAGTGCCTTATGGGTTTTTGACTGATATTGAAGTCGGTTAACACTTCTTTTTGAAAATTTACTTTATTGTTTACGTATTTATAAATATGCATCCAATATACCCTGATCAATATATAACATTGCCGATTAATCAATTATTTCACAATAACAATTAATATTGGGATAAACTAGTACAGAAAATAGAAATAGAATGAATACACTAGTTGGATATCCCAAGAGTAATGCAATGGGCATCGCTTGATACAAATTGTTTCTATCTCCATTAATTTATCAGCTGTCTTCAGAACTCTTTATCTGATCGGATCGCTTCACGCTAGTGTAGTCATTCTATTAAATCGAGTATTATTACTTATTATAAAACAAAGTCCTCTGCCACGTCTTTCGGTCTGTGTGTTCGTGATAAACTTAAAAATCACTGAACGGATTTTCATGTGGTTTTACACCAGTAGGTAAAGTGATTCATGAGGAAGGTTTAGGTATATATTCTGTCAAGGTTTTTTTTAATCAGGGCGGGACAACGTCCGCCGGGCCCTCTAGTTATATAGAAAGGTATATGAACCAATCAAAAATTCACAAATAGTCTATTTGATATTCTTTACATTCTGTCATATTTGCCTGCAGTAAAACTATAATCATTTTATTTTTTATATATTTTAGATTTAGTATTTAATTTTTTTTAATAATATTAATACAAGCGATTTTGATGAAAAAAAATACACGATAAATATAACTAATTACATTGATAGGCGATAAAAATTAGAAATAATATGTTCACATTTCAATCAGAAATTGATAGCTTGTATGTCTTAATAACATTAAATAAGTCGTAAGTAATTATTCTCAAAAAATATGTGTGTACTTATGTACACGCGTTAGAAGTTATAAGTTATAGTCGTAGTCCGGTGAAGCTGTTAAGACCTTGCATGAACCATAGCGTAGTTCGAAAAAAAATCCTCACAAATGACCTTATGGTTAAAACCGCATGATCATCAGTTCTGTAAGTTTTGAGTTTATCTCGAACAAACAGACATTTTGAACGCGTTTGTTATATAATATGTAGTAATAAGAAAAGTTTATTTATTTTTACATTTTCTAATGAAATTTTATTACATTATATCACAATAGAAAGCTTTTGTATAATTTTATGAAAGTAACTAACCAGAAAAACAATTACAATAATTAATTACGTTTTAATTAATTTCGTTGAGCCTAGCACACTGTGTCATTTGAAGAAGTTAATTACAATGTTTATTTCAAAGTGGAAAATGAAACGTTTTTGTCAGAAAATATTATTTTATTTCATTTTAAGACAAATAATTGTTTAGTGGGTACATATTTAATACAATAGGGCCGTCACTTACACATAATATATTATAATGAATTATTTATTAAGAGTATTGATGATTTTTTGTACAGTAATGATCAACTTAATAAGTTGACAAGTATAGTTCATAGACTTGTATTTCATAATACATTATATTAGGGAGTGAAATAGGTACAACTTGTAACAACAAATTATTTTAGGTTACTAGTAATGGTATAATAATCTTTCATATATTTTAAACCTAACAAAATAATTGACTTACATGATACTGTGAAGGAATTTTAAAATTAAGTATGTAATTTAGTCTTTTTTTTATTTAACAAATATGCAATGGAATATTATAACATTGTGTCATGTTTATTATATAATACTTACGTTTCCAGCTGTAATAAAACTTGGATTGTAATTTTAATACTTTAATTAAATTACTAAATAAATATTAGCAATAACTTCGTAAATCATCATAATATGTTCGCAAATTGTGTTTTTGTTTTATAAATTCTGTACATCAATTAAAGTTTTATGTTAACCACTCATACTTTTACTTATCTGTGTACGCGTGTTAATAATGACTTTACCAAAACAATACGTCTAACTATCGTAACTGTAACTGCAATACTTTAATCAAATTACAACGTAAATCTATTTATATATATTAACTTTGTAAATCAGCCATAAAAAGGTTTCCAAATTGTGATGTGAAGATCTGTGTTAAATTAAAGTTTTATCTTAATCATTTGTACCCTTTACTTGTGCCTGTACCTGTGTTAATAGTTACTTCCTAAATGCAATAACTCTAATTATGGTAACTATAAGTGCAGTATTGTAATTAAGTTAGGTGGTAAATATTTCAGCTTATTTAATTACTCAAGTATATTATAATACGTTGATGAGTTGTGTGACTGATATTAACATTTTATTTTAATTACCTATACCAGTACATGTTCCTGTATCACAATTACTTTACTAACTGTAATAACTCTTCCGTGGCAAATACTGTAATTAAATTACGAAATAAAGCTTGGAAACTATTTCATTAATCGAGTATTATAATACGTTGATAAATTTTATAACATAAATTAAAATTTTATCTTACTCATCTATACCTTTACTTGTGCATGTAATTGTGTTAACAGTTACTTTACCAATTGCAATAACTCTAATTGTGGTAATTGTAACAGCAGTATTGTAATTAAGTTACTTGGTAAATATATCAAATTACTTCTTTAATCAAGTATTATAATACGTTGTTGACTTCTGTAACCGATGTGGTAAATGCTGTATTTACATTACGAAATAAATATCGCAAATTATTTCATTAATCAGGTATACAATAATACGTTGATAAATTGTGCAACATAGGTTAAAGTTTTATCTTAACCTGTACTATTATATGTTCCTGTATCTGTGTTAATTCACTACGTTATTTACTGTACTAAATTTAATAGCTATAATTGTAATGAATATAGACATTACTTTATGATAAGTTCTAGATGTAACCCGCTATGAAGTTTATCCAATATTAAAATGACATACAATTTAAAACATAAGTCTATAAGCAAACTTATACTACGACAACTAAGCTGATATACATATATAGATATTAACCATATAAACATTCACACGTAGAAGTAACAGTTTCATCAATAAATGATTTGTTCTGCACTTCCACACTCTCACGGCTACTAACACTAACTGATTATACATATGTGTAGAATCTATAATATATACCCCAATCTTTATTGTAAGTATAACATAATAAAGACACATAAGATTAATCATAAAAATAAGTTTTTCAAACATTACTCTTACAACTAAAACTATATTTATTTTTCTTATCACTTAAAAATTTGCGACAACCCTATAATTAACAACTGTGGCTTACTATTAAAAATGTAATTATTACATAATTAGAAATTTAGTTTATACAATTGGTATGAACAAAGATGTAAATGTAAGATGTATAGAATAAAATGTTACTCCTCCAATAGTAATGAGGAAAGAAAATAATGAAACCTATTCTACGCAATTTGCGAGATATTCTTATATATTAACGGCAAAGTTGCCCCTGAGGACTATCACTGTATCTTCATGTATGAGCTAGCAACACCCTTTATGTAAGCTCACAAAAGCCGGAGTTCTGCTGCTTGAAGACAGATGTTGACAATCTTACAACTAATCCTCATATTGAGAAAAGTAAAGGCCATTACATAAGACGGACGGGACGGGACCAAAAGTTTTCAATTACTAACCAGACTAAACTAACGATTAATTTTGTATTAGGAAACAAGTTAAACATAAATAAAATTGAACAGCAAGATATAATAACATTAAAAGAGATCTGCGATATGTGTTATATAAAATCAAAACATATAAACATATTTTTTAAACATTTGATAAGTTTTAACGTCCATATGGACCTAAATTATATAATGTATATTTATTTTATGTGTCGAGTGATATACATAGCAGTACTTGAGACGTGCAAAGAAAACGAGCGATTACAGGCGAATGTTATATAGGTTGTGTAATATGCAATGTATGTGAATTTTGTCGAAAATGTAATGTAAATCACGCTGTATATTGTAACATTTAACTATACTCACAGGTTACCAGACTTAATTAATTTAAACATAATACTGAGGAAACTTTATTATTTTAATATTCTACTAACACACATTACTTACATTTTTGCAAATGATTTCGAAGACATCAATAATTTTTAAATTAATTATTAATTTACCGTTATTTAATTGTATAAAGGCAAATTCAATTTGAGGTAGAGGGTTTAGAAATAACTACTATTAAAAATATTTGGTTTCATTCATAAAGGTACTTTGTGATAAGTTATAATATTATTATTAAGTCACATTAGTTTGTATTTTCTTATAGATCATTAATATGGAAAAACACATATTAAATTATGTGTAAGTACTCTACATTATGTGTATATGTATATGTCGTTAAAACTAGGTTTGTACCCATTTCTTCTAAAGTCTTAGAATAATGGTTATCTTTGTTGTTTATGAGTATTTGTTTTGATATTATTATTTTATATGTTAAATGTGACCGTGAAGTAGTATGTCCTTGAATATTGCGAGTGTCTAACCAGTCAACCGGTATATGTGTATTTATTTGAACTAGGAAAATATTTTATTGTTGACACCTAAATCTGACAAATTATCTGTTATAATCTTTATATAGATAGACAGATATAAGTCAGTTGAGTACATCTTCCCTCTTGGTTTCGCAACCGATTTTCTTCTTTTTTTTTGTTTTCTATCTATTGTCGTGTTTTAGTATTATCTATAAAAAATTGAAAAATACAAGTTTATAAGGTATCAAATAAATATTTTCAAGTAATTTAACTTTTAACCAATACTATTAAATTAATGTTTGATAATAGATTTTCCTTTTAATATTTTACTATATATTCAAAACAAAATAAGAGTCTAATACATTTAACAATAACAAAAATGAATAACGTATCCTAATACCTGCAAATTGTTGGTGCGAATGGTACTATGATGAACGCGGTACATGAGGAGGTATGACGGGGAAGAGGTCGTATTCTACGCATTCGTCTACTTATTTTAGTCAAGTAAAAAACTATCTCTATTTTCTGTTATCTTAATATCTAATAACACTCAATAGAATATCAGAACTGATATTATTTTATATGATTATTCAATTTTGTGCTGTCAACCATTATATAAATGTTTACACATTTTGTATTAGTAATATGTATCGACTGTTTCTCTCTTTGTTACTTAGTTGTACGTGTGTTATAATTTATTATATTTATTTTGAACAACTATTATATCATTATAATATATAAGATAATGAACAAGGATTAAACAAAATCATAACAAGGAATTCAAACATCAATGGTCTAAATCTATGAATATAAAATATCTATTTTCGTGCGAAAACCTAGATATTCATCAACAAAAAATAATTTATTCTGATATTTATAATAATTTTATAAGATTCACATACAACTATATTAATCATATTCTACGTTTCACAAATAATACATTTTTTTAATAAGTTATTCTTCAAATAATTATATTATATATATATAGATGGAAACGAAACACATTAACTAACTATTTCAAAATGTACATTGAAATTCAGCATTAAAATATGAAATGAATAGATTTTTTCTTAAACCTTCAAATAAAATAGAATGAAATAAAGCCCTATTTATAATATTTTACTTTGCGTCTATATAGATGCGATCTATGTTTGTTTGTTGTTTGTTACGCTCTCACGCCTTAACTATTCGACCAATCATCAGAAAATTTTGCATACAAATTACCAGGGGAACAGAAATGTACATAGGTCAAATTTACATTAACGCGAGTGACACATCTATAAAACAGAGGTTATATCAATTTTATAATGGGTTATGTTACATCTAAATATTAAAATAAAATATCCATCGAACCTTCAGAAAATTTAAATTCTTTACACAATCACATTTATCATGACATCTTAAAAAGATACAATTACATTTTCCCCGTTGGAAAAAAACCAGTGTGTGATTTTATAAAACCTCGTTGCAAGTGAAACTTTTTTCGGTTCGTTGGCATTTAACTGAAATTTTTCGGTATTAAAATCGCGTTTTCAATCTTAACTTAATACTCGGAAAATGGGAATGGTAATAAGAAATCAACAATAGACAAGACATTATTAGAGTACGTGTATTTATATTTATCATGACATCTTAAAAAGATACAATTACATTTTCCCCGTTCGAAAATAACCAGTGTGTGATTTTATAAAACCTCATTGCAAGTGAAACTTTTTTCGGATCGTTGGCATTTAACTGAAATTTTTCGGAAAATTATTCGATATGGGGTATTAAAATTGCGTTTTTAATCTTAGCTTAACACTCGAAAAATGGGAGTGCTAATGAGAAATCAACAGTAGACAAGACATTATTAGAGTACAAAAAAAAATTACAATAATTTAAATGATAGACTCATGTTCAAAACTGAGCACAATATTTATTTTAAATTATTGAATCATTTTGGTGCCATTTGGTACATTCACAGGTGCCGCCATATTCCGCTCTGTCAAGCGCTTTTCACTTTGTCCCTACTCCGCGGCCGGCTGTAAATGCGACATGCGATAGATGGACGAAAAAATTTAAGGTGATGGAAAAAAAGTTTCACTTGAATAAAATCCATAATAAACGCCATGGTGACGCGACCGACTTATTTATTTTATGCGCCATCTATATTTAATTTTTTGCGTTTATTCTCTCTAAAGAGCATTTGATTCTTTTGCGGCTTCTTATAAGTATTAGTATTACTGAAGAGAGTCTAGCATAAAATCGTGGCTGCGGAAGGGGTAGTTATTTGGATATAGATAGAAATATAAACCTGAAAATATTTAATTGGTTACAGGAATGTGTCCAAGACGAAGTGAAAATAAGTCTAGTATTATTTGTTGGCAGTTTTTTGTACGAGATAGTGCTAGGTCGAATTCCGATTATCGAATAATCCATATATTATTATATCCACATAATCACACAAATATTTACAAAATTTCTACCATATTACTTAAATTTACGTATTGCTTCACAATGACTCACATTAATTACAACATTTCTAATAGAAAGTATGGTTTATTTTAGAACATTCATCTTACCTATTTTTATATATTAAAAATTTCATTGAATACACACGACGCGATGCGTGAATTTCCTTGTTAAAAAATATAAAACTTAAACTTTTTTTTTGTATAGAAGTATATTTAAAATTATGTTTAATCATGTTCCAACAACACAGGGCCACGACTCACAAAGAAAATAAATTACTCTCTTACACTTACTTCGCCCAATGTCTCATCTCTTTGAAAAGCGATTTTCTGTATCCAATTTTATGCTCCTACGGTTTTTCCTTACAAGATTATATTAAATCTTTACCGTATACTCATTTTCAGAGACTCTGGATGAGCTGCAGAATAATATTCGTACTACTAGCAATAAACATGTTCAATAAAATGTACCGAAACTAACAATTTCGACTCTCCGAATAAAAATCCAGATCAGAAAGGACGTTGTTATGAAGATATAATTTTTTAAAGTTAATGAAATAAAAGTATAAATACACCTCTATGTAAAGTAAAGATAACCAAATTAGTAACTTCGGCGGTCTCCATTTTATGATTGTTTTTATATAAGGAAGTTCCCACACCGCACGCCTTAGTTTAGAAATAAATAAAGATCTTTAATTAATTAGATTGTGTTAAATGTACCTTATATTTAACATTTAACAGCGACTCGCAAACAGAACAAAGTAGAATAATTCTAAATCTAAGAAAATTCATAAGATATTAATGCACACTTATAAGAATAATTTCAGAAGAGATATTTTTATGTTATTCATAAATAGCCTATTTATATTCAAAGGTAAAATAATGGAGGTTCATTTAATACCAGATATAATTACAAATGAGTTAAAACCGTATGAAAGCATGGGTTAGAACTAGTTTGTGTTGGCTAGTACTGAAATACTTTTAAGATAAAATAATTATATACAATAAACAGATACAGTTCTAACTGTTTATATCGAAGGTAATTAGTTACATATCACCAAAGAACACTTTAATTAAATAATTTCACTCGAAGATTGAACTATTTCTTATAAATGTATTAGGAAACTAGAAAGGTTCACGTATCATAATTCTGATCAATATTTTATCTCTTATATTAACCTAACTAACAACACTATTGTATAAAGAAATATGTTAGAAGGCAATTTATTGTGAAAATCCACGAAAAATATCGGAATATTCACTGGAAGGTTATAGATTAAAAAATTGGAACACAGGTAACTCTATTACTTAAATCTCATTGGTTAACAGGATAACCCAATAAGCGCATAAACTTTGGAGCTAGATTATTTTCTCTATCAGGTTTATTTTCTTCATAGCCGAGCAGGAGAATTTTAAAGGTACAAGAATATTATCCCGAAAACATAAATCAATTTTGTTATTCCTGTTACCCAACGATTTCTCTAATAATCTGTTAATTTATATTATGTCTAATATATACTTAGATTTTAAAATCTCAAATAGGTTGGATTTTGTAATTTCTATCAAATTATTCTGACATATATTCGTGTCAGTGGTTAAAATTGTGTGTATTATTCTGGAATTAACCTTAACATTACATATAAAAGGTTAGTAAATTTTATAAGCGTAATGGAGTTCAGTATCAGATAATGTGCAATTTAGTAAATATGTATTAAAAAATAATGTTTTTCCAAAAATATCGGGTCCTCTTGCCTCTTATTTTATTCATAGCTGGGAACGCCTCCATCGTCGCACCTGCAGGCAAACATGTTATAATTAAAACTAAATATTTACCTTCAAATATACGTCGACCGTTGTCACCAATAACAGAGTATCCAACCTCTAATAATTTTACCTCTTTACAGTAATTCATCAAATTAATAAGAGTTTTCTACAATCACTTTTACAGAAAAAGTAACTTATAAAAAGTTTATACTTACTTCTTTTGTAAATGTCTATAATAATTGGTAGAAAATATAACAAATAATTTAAATAACTCCTGCATTATCCATTAGGGATGTTACCAAGAATAGAGTATCCAACCTTAAATAATTTTACCTCTTTAAAGTAATTCATAAAATTAATAAGAGTTTTCTACAATCACTTTTACAGAAAAAGTAACTTATAAAATACTATGTATATACTATATATAATACTATATATAATAATATATATACTTAGTCCTCTTGTAATAACAAATAATTTAAATAACTCCTGCATTATCCATTAGGGATGTTACCAAGAATAGAGTATCCAACCTTAAATAATTTTACCTCTTTAAAGTAATTCATAAAATTAATAAGAGTTTTCTACAATCACTTTTACAGAAAAAGTAACTTATAAAAAGCTTATACTTAGTCCTCTTGTAAATGTCTATAATGGTTGGTGAAAAATATAACAATTAACTTATTTAAATAACTTTTGTATTATCTATTAGTACACTATAATATATTTAGTTATAATAATACCGTTAAATTAAGTCAGCTTTTTCTTTTAATGTTCCGAATAATAGCAATCCTAATAGCAATCCTAATAGCAACAATTTCTTATACTAAATATATTTTAATATATAGTTTGATATCAATTCTCCAAGGTACAATAATTGGTAATGAAGAAGAGAGGCGTGTTTTAAATATTGTTAACATTTTAGTATTGTTCACAGCTGTTATAAGAAAATATACCGATATTTTAGATTTGATAACTTTCTTTGCACCAAAAATGGAGATTACATTTTTTTTTATACGACTCATTTTTATACCTTCCATAATTTAAACGATATGAAAGAAATATATTTCATATAAAAATATATAAATAACAAATAAATCAAGCATAAAATATGATAAAAGCATTTACTGCCTTATTGTTGATGCGTTGAGTTGATATATAAGTAATAGAAACGATGATTAGAAAAAGGAATACAAAGTCATTAGAAAAATTATCGACACTTAATCTCGCATGAAGTAAATCACAGTTCAAATACAAAGGAACATAAATAGAGTAGTCCGGTGAAGCTGTGAAGACCCTGCCAGGTCAATAGCGTAGTCAGTTCAAAAAAAAAAAAAAAACATAAATAGAATTTGAATACGTGTGGTTGCCATGTCTACAAAATATGAGAGGTTTTATTATCATGTGCATTAACACCATGGTAAAATGTAGGTGGTAGAGCCATGCTGAAGCTATTACTGATTTCAGCGTGAATGTGTCGGCTTGCCCGGGATAGTACCACTCTTTCACAGAAAACGGACGTGAAGTAATAGTGCTTGCTTGTTGCGTTTCGTTCGGTCAGTGAGAGCGACGTAAGCCCACCTACCATCCTCCCCCTCTCTCAAACGCACGTTGGCAACGCACTTGCAACTCCTCTTGCAAGTGTCTCTAGATGGTGGTGATCAATTAAGGTCAAGTTCCTGTTCGTTTGCCTCCTATAATATAAAAAAAATACATCTATAGGTAACTTACCCGCGACATCATTTGTTAGAATTGACTTTGAGTTGGCGTCCCATCAAAAGATTCTTCATTAATAAGTCTAAGCTTCACGGACTCCCTCCTCAAATTATAACTTGTGGATATGTGACAATGTTTCACGTCAACTGTTAACAAATCTTCATTCAGCTCCACACCACTCTTTTCCACATCTGCTGCGGCGCTCGGTTTCCTCTTGTGTCTAAAGGATGCGGGTCTGTGCGAACTTGAACCTAAATAGCTATCAGTCGTCGTATTACCATTAAAAGTCTTCTCGGGACCTGCACCCAATTGCTCCATTTGTATATTAACTCTCAGTTGCGCAGAAGTATCAATACAAGGTATAAGCAGCTTAAACTCTTTGCGAAAATTCTCATTCATCCAAGCGTAAATGAACGGATTGTAACAAGTCGACGACATTGCTATCACGTGAGCCATGAAAAATATCAAAAAGTAATATTTCATGTGTATTGCGTACATATAATAATCATTACAGAGATTGATAACGTTCAAAGGGAGCCATGACAACCCGAAAATCGTTACCATGGTTATCAGCATTTGATTCGTTCGACGTTTTCGATTTTTGTCCAATTCCTCTTTACGTGAATTTTTACTGGCGGCCTTAGCTCTAGCTCTATCGTTCAATTTGAAACTGACACAAGTGTAGCAGAAAGCGATCACAATAAAAGGTAGGACGAATTGTAATACAGATGTCACTGAACCGAAGAGCCTCCTCAAGTCCTCTGACGGCCACGTTTCCTCGCAAAAATTCCCGACGTCAAACTCGTAATATGTCATAAAAATTGCATAAGGTGTCGTCACGGTTACGGAGAACACCCATATCATGATTATTACAGTGATACAGGTTTCAATCTTCATCCGGGGTCTGAACGGGTAAATGATCACGAAAAATCTATCAATTGCGATCGACAATAGCGTCAATGTTGATATATACACACTGCAGCCTTGAGCGAAAGGCATTAAATGACACAGTAAAGATCCCCAACTCCACGTTCCTCGAAAAGAATACAGTGGGGTGAAAGGAACTGCAAAGATACAAAGCAAAATATCAGATAAAGCTAAATTGCTAATAAAGAGGTTTGTAACCGTCTGCATGGCTCTGTTTCTGATGACTACGAAGCATACTAGAAGGTTACCTAGCAGCCCCAGGACGAATATAACAGTGTAAACAACACAGAATACAGTCTGAATAAATTTGTTATCGATAACATTTGCGTATTCGCCGATATTCTCTTGTAGTAGGCCGTCTGGCGTCGAATTACTAAATCCTTCCAAAGTATTATTCGCATTCGGAACCGTATAATTTACAATCGTTCCGTTCATTGTTTCTGCTATGGTTTCTTCCGTTATAAAGTCTAGACAACAATTTATTCTCGAGTATTAAAACGTCACTTTTACGATCTTCGACGGTCTGATTTATTCTCGGGAACCTGTAACAAAATTGAGATTACATTTTAGCATCTCGGTTTCAATAACGCTCGGTTATATTTCTGAGCGAACAATAAATGTTTATTTGGGGGATTCCACTCCATTCCATTATTCTGAACTTTATTAAATTAACGGCGTGTTATTTCATCGCTCAAATAAGGTTTCGAGCACGAACGATGTGTGCATACGCTATTTGAAAAGGAAAAATTACTGTTTGAATTCTTTATTCCTTTTGTAAAAATTATTATATAATACAATAGGCACTTACATGACTCATTAAATATTTGTTAATTTTTTATACATATAATTATCTATACATGTATGTATAAATGAATACATATTTGCTTAACATGCGTTTCCATTGCGTGCGGTTAGGAAAAAATATTGGTGACTTATACAATGAATTATTACAATTATTACTTCTGAATTAGTACAAACATTTTACAAAAGATGGCATGTGTATCGATTTGCCAGAGAAGTGCATTTCATATTCTAAAAGAAATTTGTGATATTAAATTCAAGGTTATACCAATAAAGTCACGAACAACACTTAGTATCCTTAATCTATACTAATATTATAAATTGTAATGTTTGTGACGTTGTAGGGGGTAATCTCAGGGCGCCCGTACAGGATCGTGCGCAAGAAGATTTCAAATTCGTTGTGAGCTATGTACGGTCTTGTTACAAAAACAAAAATAAACACGAGTTTTACTAAACAATGTCTAAATATGTTAATTTTGATGTATCAATGTTTAAGATACTTTATTAGAAAAG
>MNPI01022025.1:0-46898 GCA_015888305.1 Antheraea pernyi | reverse complement strand
TACAATAAAAATGTAAAGGACTAAAAAAAGTCGATGCAATCATAATGACTGTCTATAGAAGTGAAAGCCCAAAACAATGGAATATAAACTGTCTTCTCTTTTGATTTTTTAAAAAGTATCAGTATTGGATGTACACACAGGCTGCTATACTACGCGGCGCTAGTCTCACGTAAGCCGCACAAGCACAATACGATCACGCTTACTAGCAAGTTATGACGCGAAAGTATAAATTTATCTCCTGCCAAAAAAATACCGCTCAATACGTCTAAAGAAGGTTCAACTTCAATTACCAATAAAAATTACAAGAAAACAAATGCTATAATTACGTAAATCACCAACTAGTAAGCGTTCGTAGTTGTTAGCGTGTATTTAACTATATTTATACCTTCGTTGTTATTTCAATACTTGCTTTGTTCGTTAAAGAGTCAAATTAAGCACTAACAGTCGGTAAGTTGCGTTTACTATCAAAAACCCCGGTAATCATTGCAGTTAACGAGTCGTTATAGAAGACAGCTCTTTGTTTATAACTGGATGCCCATAATGGCTGATTGGAACTCTATGTCCAGCAGTAAATAAATATGACGGTAATTCAGTTTAAAATTTTATGTACCTGATAAGGTACTACTGCTGAACACTGACGAAATTAAATACTAGTTGACCCGTGCCCACTTCGTTTGGCGGTAATAGGCATTATTAAGCTACATTTTTTTTCTAAAACTCAATCATATATCTCTCATCGTTAAGGCAGCGTTCGTAAGAAACGTTTTCATTCGACCATTTTTTCTCCGACTCCCCAGATATTGCTTATAGAACCTCCTCAAACTTTACCTCTTTATGATATTAATATAGATAATATAATTAGTTAATAGCTTCTGCCCGCGACTTCGTACGTGTGGAATGGTTCTTTCGGGCTAAGACGCGGCGGAAGCTGTGAAAAGGAAAAAATACCCCGATTTTGCAACATTTTTCATTGCTGCTATGCTCCTAGGGGCTATAGCCTATAACCTTCCCCGATAAATGAGCTATATAACGCTGAAAGAATTTTTCAAATCGGACCAGTAGTTTCTGAGATTACCCCCTACAACGTCACAAACTTTACCTCTTTATAATATTAATATAGATTAGCAGGCCTTTTTTGTGACTCCATTTTTAGGGGCACGTTAATTTTTGAAAGTTGTAAGCCCATAATTTTTAGCAAACTCTTTCGTTTTTTTGTTGTTATGGCAATTTTTCGGCATATTTTAAAATTCTCTTCAAGGGCATTGCGTGCCTCGGCGTGCCCTTATAAAAAAGCTTATTAGTATTGGGAATTGGTGTAAATCCTTTATATACTTACTTACCTTACATTACCGATCACAAGCGGTTTTACAATGCAGTATGTGTAGATTGTGTTATCATATTTCTTATTAATAATAGGTTTATATGTTAATATTATTATTACTTTAATTTTTTATATGTAGCCTTTATATTTTTGTATTGCCATGGGGTTTTTTTTTAAATATCACTTTAGGTTTGCCTGTAAGAGATCGCTCTAAGCGGTAAAGCCGTATAATGATGTGCAATAAAATATTTATAATTATTATTAGTAAAAAGTATAATAAATCTTATAAATAAACATAACACTTACCTTTACTCGCACCGTCTGGACCTCGGAGTATCGAACACTCTTCTATAGTGCCGAATGGTGTGAACATTTGGCGGACATCCTCCTCAGTTTGTTGTTTACTCAACATCCCCACAAACAGCTTTCGATCTGCGACGAAAATAACTGTATCAATAATAATGCCATAAAGAAATTGCATTGCAAATATAAATTTTCGTAACCGGCTTTTGCGTGGTCGGAACCTTTTCAATACTCGCTACGACATGCTACGGTTTTGCTACTAGTGTCTACGCGACGCTACGCGCGGTTACAACGTTGTCTCGTAGCGAAGGGCTCTAACACGCGCGTCAACAATACGTGGCGCGAGGAGACTCAGTTGCGCTTTTTATTGTTAAGGTGACTGCACTCGCCGGTTACGCTAAGTAAACAAAGAGCCACACCACAATAAGCCTAGCGGTGATGCGTGGAGCGGCGGACTTAAACTAGACTTCGATGCTTCTCTGAATCTTTATGCATTCCAGGGAAAACATCTCCGGTGATTATACAACTGTAACACGAAATTTACTTTATTAATTTAATAGAAAAAGGTACTTTCTTAAATTTAAATTAAATCCAAATAGCCGTAATAAAATATTTACTATGTATCTAAATATGAGACAAATTATTTTCTCTATCGAATCTATTTCTCTACACTACCATAACACTGTCACAGTTTTATAATCACCTAAATCTTGTTTAATATCTTCATGAAAAACAACTCAATAATTTTACATTTTACTTTTATATTTACAAAACTTAAGCGGTTTTCCATAAAATATGTTTAAAAATCATAATATTACACGATCACGTATATAAACTTTTATGTTTTTAATTATTATTTTTCCATTTTAATATAAAAAGAAAAGTTGTGATACACATGATTATGTAAAACGTTCGTGGCGCTGTGTGCGCGCAGCCTAGTTGCTACTGTTGTCAATGTAAAAAATTGAGAAAAAAATAGCCTAACAATTTTTTGTTCGCATCCAGAAAACAAAACTCATTTTGCAATGTATTCTTATTTCTAGATGCGATATAGAAATACGATTTTACTAACAAGAAATATATATCTTAGTAATTTAACTATGACGTCACCGTTCTCAGCAACCGGCGGCGGTCGTCATTCCCCGTGTATACCTTCACGCCGATCCACAAAGGGGACAGACAAAACTACATCGTCACTTACGACCCAAGCACCGACGTCGAAACAACATCCATATAGCTCTCTAAATAAAAACACAACACACAGTTTTAGTTCAAACAACGTTCAACGAACAAAATCCAAAAATTCAGGTCAAAAACACATAAAAATAATAATAAATAATTAAATTAGCACATTAACACTAAAACGTTGCAATGGTGATTTCGCTGAGAGTTCCGTAGTGTGAACATTAAAAACGGAAGTTACAACAAATGTCTACGGAACTCTCTAGGATCATTGTTCAGCTGGATTACATGAGACTTCTGTTCGAGCTTTAAATACTCGCGGTATCCAATTAATACTTATACAATCTTTTTAATTTTAATAAATTTTGGACGTACGATTCGGCTGCGTACAGAAATCAATTTCTTTGAATACATATTATATTAATGATATAAATAACATAAATCCACACTAATTACGCATCAAAATGGTAACCAAAAATTACAAAAAAAATAAAACAATATTGTTTACAGCACGACGATTACTAACTGTGCAGAGTGAGTTAAATATCGTTCTACGTCGAATACTTTGTGATTTATTAATTTAATGCGCTTTAAATAATTAGAAAAAAGTTGTAAGCCCATAATTTTTAGCAAACTCTTTCGTTTTTTTGTTGTTATGGCAATTTTTCGGCATATTTTAAAATTCTCTTCAAGGGCATTGCGTGCCTCGGCGTGCCCTTATAAAAAAGCTTATTAGTATTGGGAATTGGTGTAAATCCTTTATATACTTACTTACCTTACATTACCGATCACAAGCGGTTTTACAATGCAGTATGTGTAGATTGTGTTATCATATTTCTTATTAATAATAGGTTTATATGTTAATATTATTATTACTTTAATTTTTTATATGTAGCCTTTATATTTTTGTATTGCCATGGGGTTTTTTTTTAAATATCACTTTAGGTTTGCCTGTAAGAGATCGCTCTAAGCGGTAAAGCCGTATAATGATGTGCAATAAAATATTTATAATTATTATTAGTAAAAAGTATAATAAATCTTATAAATAAACATAACACTTACCTTTACTCGCACCGTCTGGACCTCGGAGTATCGAACACTCTTCTATAGTGCCGAATGGTGTGAACATTTGGCGGACATCCTCCTCAGTTTGTTGTTTACTCAACATCCCCACAAACAGCTTTCGATCTGCGACGAAAATAACTGTATCAATAATAATGCCATAAAGAAATTGCATTGCAAATATAAATTTTCGTAACCGGCTTTTGCGTAGTCGGAACCTTTTCAATACTCGCTACGACATGCTACGGTTTTGCTACTGGTGTCTACGCGATGCTACGCGCGGTTACAACGTTGTCTCGTAGCGAAGGGCTCTAACACGCGCGTCAACAATACGTGGCGCGAGGAGACTCAGTTGCGCTTTTTATTGTTAAGGTGACTGCACTCGCCGGTTACGCTAAGTAAACAAAGAGCCACACCACAATAAGCCTAGCGGTGATGCGTGGAGCGGCGGACTTAAACTAGACTTCGATGCTTCTCTGAATCTTTATGCATTCCAGGGAAAACATCTCCGGTGATTATACAACTGTAACACGAAATTTACTTTATTAATTTAATAGAAAAAGGTACTTTCTTAAATTTAAATTAAATCCAAATAGCCGTAATAAAATATTTACTATGTATCTAAATATGAGACAAATTATTTTCTCTATCGAATCTATTTCTCTACACTACCATAACACTGTCACAGTTTTATAATCACCGAAATCTTGTTTAATATCTTCATGAAAAACAACTCAATAATTTTACATTTTACTTTTATATTTACAAAACTTAAGCGGTTTTCCATAAAATATGTTTAAAAATCATAATATTACACGATCACGTATATAAACTTTTATGTTTTTAATTATTATTTTTTAATTTTAATATAAAAAGAAAAGTTGTGATACACATGATTATGTAAAACGTTCGTGGCGCTGTGTGCGCGCAGCCTAGTTGCTACTGTTGTCAATGTAAAAAATTGAGAAAGAAATAGCCTAACAATTTTTTGTTCGCATCCAGAAAACAAAACTCATTTTGCAATGTATTCTTATTTCTAGATGCGATATAAAAATACGATTTTACTAACAAGAAATATATATCTTAGTAATTTAACTATGACGTCACCGTTCTCAGTAACCGGCGGCGGTCGTCATTCCCCGTGTATACCTTCACGCCGATCCACAAAGGGGACAGACAAAACTACATCGTCACTTACGACCCAAGCACCGACGTCGAAACAACATCCATATAGCTCTCTAAATAAAAACACAACACACAGTTTTAGTTCAAACAACGTTCAACGAACAAAATCCAAAAATTCAGGTCAAAAACACATAAAAATAATAATAAATAATTAAATTAGCACATTAACACTAAAACGTTGCAATGGTGATTTCGCTGAGAGTTCCGTAGTGTGAACATTAAAAACGGAAGTTACAACAAATTTCTACGGAACTCTCTAGGATCATTGTTCAGCTGGATTACATGAGACTTCTGTTCGAGCTTTAAATACTCGCGGTATCCAATTAATACTTATACAATCTTTTTAATTTTAATAAATTTTGGACGTACGATTCGGCTGCGTACAGAAATCAATTTCTTTGAATACATATTATATTAATGATATAAATAACATAAATCCACACTAATTACGCATCAAAATGGTAACCAAAAATTACAAAAAAAATAAAACAATATTGTTTACAGCACGACGATTACTAACTGTGCAGAGTGAGTTAAATATCGTTCTACGTCGAATACTTTGTGATTTATTAATTTAATGCGCTTTAAATAATTAGAAAAAGTTACGTTTACGATTTTTGTTTGCGTTAAAATAGAAAAGGGCTGTCACTCGAATTACGAATTAGTTTAGCGCATATCTCGATTCGACGTGGAACTGTCTCACTTCGCGCGCTATTTGACAGACAGTGACAACAGTACAGCCTAGGGCACGCACAACAAACGCTACCTGGATCCGCCTACGCCAGTCGTCTTTCCTCGCCCCCTGTAACACAAAAATATGCTACACACGCGTACTCCACCGCTCCATGTTTTAATATATCGTCGTGCCTATTATCTCTTTTCGGAAGAAAATAATTTCATTTAAAATATTACACCAGTGATTATCTCCTGATAAATCGATTAGACGAGCTCGATACGTCTCCGAAGCAGCGATCTAATATCTTAATCTTTTTCGGAGTTCTTTCAAGTGTTATTTTTTATACTTTAATAATGACAAAATTAATCTAACATGGAGTAATAAGTAACTGTACATCGATTTAATAAGGATTTTTATAGGTCATTACTTATAATCTACTGATTATTAATAGTTGTAATATTATATAATAAAAATAAATACAGTATTCGTCAATGTTTTTAGCTGTTTTTAAAATTGTAAGTTCGGGTTTTATACATAACAAAAGCTAAAATTTTATTATAGGGGTCTAAAATTGTCATTTATTTATCTTTAAGTTACCTTGATGTTATATATATATAGTATGATATGTATTTATATCTAAATTTCTGTTCTACGCTTCTACATTCAGAGTGGTCAAAGATTTGGCGAGGACTATACATATATTTGTTTCAGTGGAATAATGTAATTAAGTGATTATTTCTGATTTAATACTATTTTGTATTGCAAAGTTTAGCGAAAAGTATTTTAAGTAATAAAAAAAAAGTTATAGAATTAAAGCTTTAACTAAATAAAATAGTAATATAAGTAGTAATATAAATGTAAAAATATTAAATTATCAGTTGTTTATTCGAGCTAGTTTCCGAAATGGCTTAACTGATTTTGATGAGTCTTTCGATTGGCGGATAGACAACTTTTCAGAGAGATATCACATCTACATATTACATTTTTCTTTAGATAATTCATCCAGATAGAATACGTAATTTCCCTGAAACAAAAAACATCATTTTTATCAGAACGATGTCGCCGGCGTTGGCTGGTATTAAATAAATTGACCACCAAAATCATTTATATTGTACTGTTTATGTAATAATATTATATAAAACTAGTTTTCTGGCAGACATCGTTCTGCATTGAAAATAAAAAAAGTCCTAGAATCGGGTCATGACTGCCTCGACGTTTTTTTTTCTCTATAAGTACCGAATATATTTTCATATCCATTTAATAAAAAGCTATTATTTTGTAATTACAAACATACATTACCAGTTTATTTATTTGTAGAGATAATAAAGAAAGGCAGAAATCTATGTACATCATGAAGATTGTCGATGCCTTATTATAAAAAAGCACGAACTTTTCTAAATATATAGATAGACCCGGATTAACTTTGTAGTTTTCTTTCCGTCCACGAAAAACCGAAAACCTTCCGAGTTGTTTATATTAAATTCTGTTGGAAGACGAAGCTTCTCTTTGTTTATAGTGGCAAAGAATACCTTTTTATCTGTGAAGGATAGTAAACAAAAGTATGTATAATCTATCTAAAGCTGAGTTGTCAATACCGATTATATCTGACCGCAAATAGAATCACAGTTCTAACAGAATTCAGTTGTAACTGCTCGTTTGCTAATATTTGCTGGCAAACCCGCATCGCCATAATGGGAACACAGAAAAGAAAACAATACTGTTTTGCAACAAACATATATGGGGTGGTGATGTTTCCATTGGTATCCTATGCACATAGCCTACAAATAAAATATAGACGGCGTTTTATACACAAAATATTTCAATTCAGTTACCTCTAAGCCCTATTTTATGAATTGTGCTGTTTTTAAGACCATTCTTTCAATAAAGTTGCAAAAGGTTGAAAAACCAGTATTTGGAATATAATAACTATGGTTCAGTGTACTTACAAAAATATAGTACAAATATTTCTGTACAATATTGATTATAGATATAGTTCCCTAATGATTTAAAAGATGGCTCTGTTTTATAGTTCAGTAGTATTTTAAAATGAAGTAGTTCGCTGAAAATTCAACAGATGTCATGCTACATTATTGAGAGTATTTGGAAATAAAGATTATATTATTTTGTTTATTATACTGTAAAGGTAATTCCTAAGTAGTCCTAACTATTGTAACTAATGTTAAAACACGAATGTGAGTATGTTTGTTCTGATTTCACGCCTAAACTATTACGGTGTTATTACAAAAAAGTTAAATACGTATTGAACCCTGGCTTTAAAAAGGTCTCGTTTTAAATGCACCGCGGTCGCTGAATGTTCGCCATCTTGCTCTTTTGTCTCGCATTGGTTACATTAGCTTAAACTTCTGAAAAAGGATAACGTGAACTTGCCTCGGGCGAGTGCGGTGAACTTATTACGAAACTTTTGTAAACCAAGTATTTAATACGTATTTAAATTTTTTGTAATAACACGGTTAATGCCTGAACCGAGGGATAGATCAAATCTACATTAACGCGAGTTCTAAAATCTAGAATTTAAATATACTCAATAACAAAGTCTAAGCAACATGTACTAATTTAAATTTTAGGATGGTTCTTCACATTATAACGTTGTATTTTATTTTTAAAATAATATCTTTAGGGTTCTATGATATAAAAATAACAGCTGTTGTCTTTATAAGTTCTTTTAATAACAGAAATGAACAATATTAGAATATACTGTAGAAACTAAGATACATAAGAAACTAAACTTTTTTCTTACAAAATGAAATTTCTAAAGAAAATGTATTTATTGTGAAAGAATAGAACAATTTAATACAAAGTATGATATTCAACCCCTAAGGGGGTGAAAAATCGTTTATTTGATTTTCATCCACTTCATATTTATGTATTTTCGTGAAATTGGAACCGATTTATTATACCCATTAGAAACCAGATACACACATCAAAAAAGTCTAAGCAACATGCCCTCGTCGATATGAATACACCATTCATATCGACAACGCATAACATGGACCGAGGAACAATGGGATAAAATTATGTTTTCCGATGAGTCGCGATTCGGGTTTAAGCCTGATACAAGAAGGGTGCGAGTGTATCGTCGGCCCGGAAATACTGAAAGGCTCAGGTGCGTTCAGGAAGTTCATCTATACAGCGGCTCAACAGTTATGTTATGGGCGGGTATTATGAATAACAGGCGAACTGAGCTCATTTTTGTAAATGGAAACATGAATGCTGAAAATTACATTGAGGATATTCTCAGACTTTATGTCTACCCATATGCACAAACCTTTGGCTCCGATTTTAGGTTAATGCATGACAATGCAAGGCCGGTACATACAACTGACTGCAAGACGCCAGCCGATGTTACCCGCTCGAGAGATAAGTTTGAGGCTACAAATTTCAAGTGGTGTTGATGTAAGTCCTCAAACTGTGCGAAATCGACTGCATGAGTACGGCCTACAAGCTCGACGCCCAATCAGGTGCCCACCGATACGTCACGGGAATCGCGCTCGTCGATATGAATGGTGTAGAGAACGCATAACATGGACCCAGGAACAATGGGATAAAATTATGTTTTCCGATGAGTCGCGATTCGGGTTTAAGCCTGATACAAGAAGGATGCGAGTGTATCGTCGGCCCGGAAATACTGAAAGGCTCAGGTGCGTTCAAGAAGTTCATCCATACAGCGGCTCAACAGTTATGTTATGGGCGGGTATTATGAAGAACAGGCGAACTAAGCTCGTTTTTGTAAATGGAAACATGAATGCTGAAAATTACATTGAAAATATTCTCAGTTGTATGTACCGGTTTTGCCGAGTGGTTGTACTCCTTTTACGGCCTGGATGCTGTTTAGCAGGTTCTCCTGTATTATTGTAGATCTGTCAAAGACGACAAATAATACTTCTATGAATGTTAAAATGTCGAGATACCTGAGATTGATTACTTCCCGTTTGCAACATCCCTACAGCTCTTTGCATTTCATCTGCCATCAAATGACGTCGCTTCATGACGTAAAGAATATCTAACAATGCAATTTTGTCGCTAACTTTATTTAAATGGTTGGTAAAATTATAAAATCAAGACTAAACGTAGCAATTAAAACGCACTTCAATTCAAATAAATTCGCAGTCATTTGAATTTTATGAAAAAACAAAACATAATCAATTATTTTTTGTACAACCAGACAGTATGTCATCAATAACAAAAAAGTTTACTTACCTACGCATTTTGTTTCAGTAAATACTTAGAAATTAATTAATATAAATGGTAAAATTTGTAATATCACGTATGTTGCTTAGACTTTTTTGATGTGTGTAGTTTGCTTATAAAGCTATTAAAACACATGAGTAATGATTATTCGGTATTGAAGATTCGTTTTGGTTCTGCTTACAAATTCAAAAGAATAGTACATAGAAATATGCCAACTGTCTGGGACTTCGTCGCCACGCAAATGATTGTATAAGTCATCAATCTTCACTTGAAATATAGGACTGAGATCACATAAATCGACCACATACTCTCCTAACGGCACAGCAGGAGGCATCGTAACTAGATTTGCTAAAACACCGCTACCGGATTCGAATCGGCCGGCACTGGCGGTCATTAAATTCGGATTTATAAGCGGTCCAGTCGGATATCTCGGCTGTGCGACGCCGCTAATGACCGACCGATAATTGAGATAATTTCACAGAGGAGTCAGTAATAAAGCTGGGAATATATTAACGTCTGTTACTTAGACGTACTGTTGGGAAAAGTATCGTATCTTTTTCGTTAGTTATCTTATTACAGTAATGAAGGAATTATATTATACTAGATGACCTGGCCATGCGTTAGCTCAGTTATTAAATGTTGAATTAAAACATGTTCCAGATTGATAAAACTTTCAATTAATAACAATGACGGTTATTTAATTTTTAATTAAACAATATTTGATTTTTTTTATTTGACTGGTGGAGTAATTTTGGAGTTCAACGTGGACAAATATCATGACACAATTTTTTTATATATTTAATACTAACGGCCTTCTACGTCTTCGACTACATCAATGTCATAAATATAGAAGTAAAGAATTAGTAACATGGTACGGAAATATTATGAGAAGAGATAAAAGTCATGTAACACAGTTTTGAGTATGAAAGTGGACGTATATAGAACAAGACGAAGGCCCAAAAAGGTATGGATTGCGTGAAAAATTAAATGTGTATAAAATGTGTGAATACTGAGATAGCACAACAGGGGAGAGTGGAAGAGGAAAACACGTTGTGCTGACCTTACTTAAGTGGGATAAGAGTAAGAAGGTGATGATTATACATTAGGACACCATACATTATCCTTATATAACACTAGATGATATGCAATTCACGCCGACATAGCTGTCAGATGGCAAAATTTTTGTAAACTTACTGGATACGTACTTATTTTGCTAATTTTAAACAATTCTATGTAAATTATAACGTATAACTCGGAGTTGTTACTATTGACCTGCGTCTGTACTATTGACTGCTTATGATTGGCTCTTATTTACAGGGTTCTGAAATAGAATTGATAGTATCAGTTAATCATAAGTATCTTGATTATTATTGGCTGGCGGCTTAAAAAGTAACTGACGAAATGTCAGTTTGAAGTCCGCAGGTCCGAAACCCGGCATCCACCAACGAATTTATTTGGAACTCGAGAACTACTACTAATTTAAATTGATAACACTATCGACTGACGGTGAAGGAAAACATGGCGAGAAAAGCTGAACCTGAGAAATGTTCTTGTAGTACCACCGTATGTGAGAAAATATAGCAATGTGGATTTCTCGGAGTTTAAAATCTTTTTTTTTATGTCCTAGGTGGCAAACGAACCGGTGGGTCACCTGATGTTAAGTGATCACCACCGTCCATGGACACTAACAACACCAGAGGAGTTGCAAGTGTGTTGCCACCCTTTGGAGAGAAAGGTTAGGGGAGGAAGAGGGAGAGGAGAGGGGAGGGGAGGTGGGCCTCCGGCGCTCTCACTGGTCGAACGAAACGCAACAATGCAAGTACTGGTACTTCACGTCGGCTTTCTATGAGAGGGTGGTACTATCCCTGACGAGCCGACCCATTCATGCTGAAACCAGTAATAGTTTCAGCGTGGCTCTACCAACATGGACCAAATCGCAAATCGCCAATACGTCTTGGGCTGGCGTGTTGATTATGTTCCTACTTTCCTTCTGAAAGAGGCCTCTGCAGTAGTCTCTTCCAGATTTTTGTGCGAAATAAAAGAGAGTGTTTCCAAACAGTTAATATACCGATGTCATTGACTTTAAAAGCGATCATACTATTCCCTGTTAATTATTAGATGTCTGCAAATTGATTGCAGGTAGCTCAAGGTCTTTGGAGCGCAAAATTTCAATGTACCGTCTATTCTATTAATTACTCGTGCTATGCGTCTCGTCGCAAGTTGAATAGCCAATTACATCGATAATTGGCGACCGCGGAGGTGTCTGCCGGGACAAAGACGAGTTGGGTCGTGGTACAAGAAGGGAGATATCAGCGTATTTGATTTCTATAATTTAAACTCGTTCGAAATATTTATACAGATATTGACTACGATGTTTTTTAAATTCTTTGTCTTTGTATGATTTAGCGTTTCTAGCTTTTAGTTAAGATTTCATTACTATGTTTTCTTTCACCGTAATTCAGGCTAGTTGCTGGATTCGGACCTATGTCATTCAACGCGGTGCCCGAACAATGAACATAGTCACTATTGCGTCGAAATAAGAATAACTGATTTATTTAAGTGTTTTGAATATACAGTTATACAAACGCGTATATATGTATGTGTGTATATGTGATCGCTAAATGCTTAACTTCTGTTATATTATATGATGGAGACAGCTTAAATGCCCGAGATGTTTTTTGATAAATTAAAAAAAATATTGTATGCGTCAGAATGTAGTGTATAATATTTTCAACCACACCTTTGGACAACAAGACACAACAGCAAGGTGCATTTACCTAATTGTTTACTTCAATGAAATAAAACTTAAACGTAAGAGTGTGTGATTTATTATCGTAACACCTTTGTTTAAAGAAACTATTTTGGAACACGATTTACGTGTTGTCCAAGATATAGGAAAATAAAATTCCGCCGCTCGCTCTAATCTTGTACTATTTATTAGCACATCAAGTTCACGGAGTTTGATTCTGTTAGTGAAGGTACACTCAAGAATTTACTTGTCAACGGTATGTCGTCATCTTGATATGCAGTATGTACTTCAACCCCTAAATGAGTTACGTAATGAAGAAAAGTATTTAGTAACTGAGCGTTCACTAATAAAAATAGAATTGTGTTTATTATTTATCTGAACTAGTCGCCGAAATGGCTGAACGACTTTAGACGAAACTTTTATTAGCGCACAGAAGATTTATCTGTGTATGATTTACATCACATATCACTACGCATTACACGGATATACAGGGATCAACAAAATGAAAAGGGGCGACTTAAAACCGATGAAAGAATTGTAAGTATACTGATAAAATTAAATTAAATACAGTTCTTCATTAATCGAGATACAAAACCCAGTTTCCATAAAATAAAAAAAAAACCTTCAAAACAAAAGTCAGAACTCAACTCAACTCAAAAATAAAATCCAATATTATTTGAATTCCATGCGTGATTGTATGGATACCAGACGTGGACGTGTGGATGCCAAACGTAGATATTGGTTTCTAAAATGAATAGGAAGATTATATATTGGCGAAGAGTATTACAACGCAACTCACTAAAAATAAAACTGAAATACCGAATACGTTACAAAAAAAGACAAAAAAGTAAACACAACTCTGGCCCTCGCTCGTAGTTTAAAATGAAATGGTCAGGGCACGTGGCTTGTATTCCAATTACCAGATGGACAAAGCCCATAATACTGTGAAGCGGGCCTGATAGATACAGAAGAGGAGGTAGTAAAAGCAAGGTGGAAAGAAGAACTGCAATGTATAGTAAGTAAAAGGTGAATGGCCGTTGCAAGGAGTCGCGATGTGTGGCTTCCTCTGGAGGAGGTCTTTACCGGAAGAGAGGACCAAGAAAACTAATGTTACTAAATTTTATGTTAATAATAGAAAAAATCACAATTAGTGGAATAAACAGGTTTTATATATTTATTTATTATTAACGGATACTCGCGACTTAGTCTGTGCCGTTTATTATCTCAATTGTTTTGCTATATCTCAAAGGGATTTGTTAATATTTTCGAGGAAAGCTATATTTATTTATTATTAACGGATACTCGCGACTTAGTCTGTGCCGTTTATTATCTCAATTGTTTTGCTATATCTCAAAGGGATTTGTTAATATTTTCGAGGAAAGCTCCCATTGACCATTTCCGACACTTCCAATAATTAACGTTATATGTCAACCAATTTACAAAAAATGGTGGTAAATTGTACACTTAAACTTTCCTCGTAAACCACTCTATCTAGTAGTGAAAACAGTTCAGTAGGTTTTGAGTTTATGGTGAACAGACAGACAAACAAACGCGGCAGGAAACTTTGTTTCATAATATGTTATGGTTTGAATTAGCTATTGATGATGTAGAATTATAAACAAAACGTGAAACGGCAGTTTCAAAGCTAAAGGGTGATAACAAACTGGTTGAGAAGTATACTCATTCCGCGTTTAGATTAAGCCTTCTCAAGAGCTTCGCTTAAGTTAAATTGATTATTTTTCATCTCCATCGCCATTTTCTTCCTTATTATAAAACTATCCATTTGTGTGCTTAATAGTTCAAAACTACAGAACCAAATTAAATTAATGTTTTTTTTATCATAGATATATGCTTTGACCACTTTTATAAGTCTTTGGTACGAGCTAAGTCTAGCAGTTACTTTTAAAATTATATAGTTACATGTGGTAAAAACTGCAAGATACTTGTATTGTTCTCTTATCAGATTCAGACTCTTCTTACTTTGATAAGAAGTCTTAGGCTTAATTAATGTTATCTGTTATCTGTAAAAACACGAGAAATAAGAGACGAATGAATGAATGAACGAGATGGACCTTATGTCGTTCAGTAATAGAATGATTAAGAAAGTTTTCGGTAACAAAGGAAAGTTATGCCGACAGCCGTAACTTGTTTCAAGAAGCGAACGCGCCTTTGTCTTCACGTCGATATAAGTTTACTATGTCATCTAATTTACTTCCTCACTAACTATTATGTTTTATTATATTCTCATCTACAATTCATAATTTTACATTTCATATAAAAACGCTATCCCGATACAGCGCTAGTAAGTGCATAAAAATTATACCACCGCCTTATTGCCACTACTTTAATTATATTTCAAAATAAATTGTGTATGTTTTTATTTGGCTCCCAGGTGTATTTCGAAAGTTATAATTTAGACGACTCGGCGATATAATCCCATTACTTTTTGTATTCTGTAATTCATATGTTTTACCTATAATAATACTTATTTGTTACCGTGTTTAATATATTTATTTATATTCATAAACTTGACATTTATGGTGTTTGAACCCACTTGGCCACAATTGAAAATCAGAGCTCTTCATCACTTGCAAAGGTTGCAACTAACATGCTGAATTATGTCCCATTGTAGCACCACAGCATAATCTTAATATCCTGCGATATTTAATTTCTTTTGAAGTGAAACTTCTTTAGGTGCATGAGAGTAAAATTTTTACAGATGTAACGTCACGCAGGTATGCAACGGAAGTGACATCATTTGCAGTAAACGCAGATTAAATAAATAAAAAAACTTTTGCGTGCGTACAAATGTCAGAAGTGAAACTTCTTTGGCGAACTAATTTATAAGTCTTATTTATATTTATACAAACAAGAAAAAAGAAAAAAAAGAATAAAAAGTTTATTTATTTATTTAATCTGCGTTTACTGCAAATTACGTCACTTCCGTTGCATACCTGCGTGACGTTACATCTGTAAAAACGTTACCCTCATGCGCCTAAAGAAGTTTCACTTCTGACATTTGTACGCACGCACTTTTTTATTTATTTTATGTTATACATATCTTTGTAACTCTAATTTTTCACTATTATATTGTCCGTGTATTTGCTACAATAAATATATTTTCTTTCTATTTTTCCTCTTCCTTTTTTCTTCTTCTTTGATATATGTAACGTATTTTTAATTATGGCGTTGTTCATGAGGCTGCCTTATTTACTATTTCATTGTTACTTACTGTAAACACACAAATAAAACTCTAAATGTATACAATATTTACATAGATATGAACGTTCTTTTGTCTACTATTATAATTATATTTGAAAGCATCCAGTCAATAGTAACACGAAGTAGATAATATTAATTTTCTAAGTAAATGTGTACATAATTTAAAGTAAAGTCTGCATTGACTACAGACCGTATCGTTGATGTTACATTTTTTTATAATAATTAAAATAACAATAGTGACTTAAACATATCTAATAAATAAAAAGTTAATAGATGGATAAATCTGTATGTATGTGATAATACCGTATGATATACGTGTGAGTTTTGTGTTTATGAGTGGATTCTGTTTTAGGAAAAACTGTAAATGTTTTGACCTAATGATTTTAATTATACGAGTGCTCGTCTGTTGGTCGAATTTCGACAATAGAAAAAAAAAGCCATTTTTTTATTCTTAACAGTAACGCTCGTTAGTAGCTTAAAAACAAAGAAAGAATAAGAAAATCGGCTGAGAAACACAGGAGAGAGATATTCTTAACCGTATCGTCACTGCATATTTATATATAGATTATATTTTAAACTGTGGTTTTAATCATTTTTCCATACTTGTATAATTTTGGGAATGTACATTTTAATTAATTTTAATTTTAAGCGTATAACTGTTGTATTAATTAATTAATCCCCAGCCATTTAGTCAATAGTACGATCGGTCGGTCAAAGCTGGTTAGTCAATAGTACAGTCGGTCGGTCAAAGCTGGTTAGTCAATAGTACAGTCGGTCGGTCTATAGTATGTATCAATTTAAACAGTTAGGTGTGCTGATTTGTATCGTTTGAAGTTACGTAGATATATATATATACTGACATAAACAAGTGATTCCGTAATTGTGATGAATATTATTGTTGTAAATATCATACGCGAAGGTGAAATATATTATTTGTGAACAAATAAAGGGTTAATTCTCTCTCAACTAACTCACTTCGTTTCCAGCCAGACGATAAATCTCTCATACAGGTTTGTGCGCACCATTTTGGAAGTACGCTGTGTTTATTTGTTGCCTCAGTTGACAGATTTATACGAATATCTAAGTTGAGTGTCTCATTTATAGTCGAGGTAATAATTTGCTGCCTGCCATGTTACCGGAAATATCTTATTTGTTTCTTATATAAAGCAGGAAACAATTTTGTGTTTTCTATACACTAGGCTTATATTTTCTGTTATTTTTATGTGGTGTTACAAAAACGTTAAATACGTATTGAGTACTTGCTTCGAAAAGTTTTCGAATTAAATGCACCGCACTCGCCCGAGGCAAGTTCGCATTATATCTAGCAAGTCTAACCTAACGTAACCAAAGCGAGACATCGAGACAGCGCGGTGCGTTTAATTCGAAACCTTATCATAAGAGCAAGATGGCGAACATTCAGCGACCGCGGAGCGTTTAATTCGAAACCTTATTAAAACAATAATTCAATACGTATTTAACGTTTTTGTAATAACACCGATGTAGTCCATGTCGCGGGAAGTATAAAATTAAAAAAATACTTTAAACTAATCATTCTATTGTTAACTAGCTGTACCCGCGACTAGTCCGCGTGAAATTTCAATGATAATTAAAATTATACGATTGTATTCTGTATTAAAATCAGATCTCAGATCAGTATCAGATTTATTTAAAATGTGCCCAGTAGTGCTTCCGTAAATGTTTTCGCTTTTGTGTTTTCTTGTAAGTATAGTATAAACCTATATGTTATACCGGTATGTAAACTATTACCATACCAAATTTCGTCAAAATCCGTCCAGTAGTTTTTGCGTGAACCCCGTACAAACGACAGACACAAATACATTTTTCATTGAGTTATCTTCATGTTTTTGGTATAGTTAATTTTCCTATAATTGAGATTAACTGAATATAGTTGAAAGAATATAACTGAAATTTTCATATAATTCAATTTTTTCCAATAAATACTAAAATTGTTTTTGTACATACACAGAAACTCGATAGACATTATTGGGAATGAAAAGTATCTATATATATTCTCCAAAGATTATTTATAAAGTGAAATAAAACAATAAATATATTATGGTTCAAGCTCAATGGTAATGCGTTCAGGAATGGATTCCATTGATGTAAGTGCGAACTACTCCTATAATGAGTCGGAGCTATTGATGACGATAAGCTGGCTACAAACTTGAAGTTAAAAATCTGTTGCCAATTATTTATTGGTATGTTCCTATAATTGTGATTGGGAGCCAGGATTATCGCGTTTACTATATTCGACCACATAGCCATTTAACAATAGGTGAGATTGTGGTCGAAAGTTAAAACCTATGTGTCGATTAAGTATAATCTAGAAAAAAAACAATAAAGTAATTACAACAACCTATCCCGTTTCAAGCAGACACAAAAATCAGTATAGAAATAAACACAAAAGGGTCTGGTGAATAACGAATAGCTCATAATACCGCCATAAAAACAATAACACGTTGGTTATAATTACACGTCGACCTAATTAATTTCATCTCTGTTGCATACGCGGAGATGAATAATGGTTGTTATAAGGTGTTTTTTAACCTCATCCTGGCTTATTACCACACTAAAGTGGAAAATCTTTGGCCAAGCTCTATAGGTGTGTTTTTGTAATTGATCGCGACAGTATTATAATAACAACAACATTGTTAAGTTGCTTTGCGTCAATAGATGGCGCTGAACAATATCTTCGTACAGCTGCATCGCGATGTCAAGTGGGATGCTGCAATAATGAAGCTACCGATGTTTGTTTACCAATGCGGGTTTTGTACCCCATCCGCTAGGGGGTTTCTATACCTACTCTATAAGGAGTTCTATTGTGATTGGTGATTTTTCGCATAAAAAAACCATTTTTAAATCGATCCGAATCGTGGTTTATAGTTTCAATTTATGAAAAAATCGAGGTCTAGAGAGTCCATTATCCAAAAATCAATATTTTTCTTTTTTATTGATGAATTTAAATAGATAATATCAAATTACGATTTTTCTGTGCCAGAGATCAATTCGATGTTCAATATAGATTTAAGATCACTATCTCTTGTTGCTATCGCATAGTTTATGTCGTTTGATCGTTAAAAATATCGAAATATAATAAAAAATCCATCGACGAGTCTATAAGCCCTGTCATTGCCCTTAAATTCATAAGATAAGTGATGTTAAACATTATAAAGTTACTAACAGAAATAATTCGAATTAAAATGTTGACAATACACTGTCTGCGAGTATTACGTAAAGCAAACAATCAAATATAACAAAACAAAACAACGTTAAACATGAAAAAGTACGTTATAATACACAGTATGTTATCACAATACATCCCCGACGCTTTTAATCGCTGCCCATAAAAACTTTTTCATGTTCACGTATAACATTACACGAGAGATGTTGTGTACGTACATTTTTTAGATTTGTTCAACTAAGAAATATATGTGTGTGTTTACTTGTTGTCATTTTATTGTATTTTATGTCAATTAAATTTGTTGTTTCTGAAAAAGCGAGAATAACGTTTATATTTTACTACGTTTTTAAACTATCACTACATAGTATAAACAAAGTCGCTTTCTCTGTCCCTATATTCCTATCTATGCTTAAATCTTTAAAACTACGCAACGGATTTTGATGCGGTTTTTTTTAATAGATAGAGTGATTAAAGAGGAAGATTTATATGTATAATATCATCCATTAAATAGTCGAAAAATACTGTTATTTTTGAGGTTTCTAATGTGATGTCGTAAATAACTACATAACCGATTCGATGCAGGCGAAGTTGCACGGGTCAGCTAGTTCAGTATAAAGTGTAATTGTTGCATTTGGAGCCGTCGATGCGAAATAGTCTTGTGGTATGGTACCTCGTTAACATAGGCATTCACAGTTCGGCTCTTCTTGCTTGAGTGACCAATCCGTTCTCAGCTCCAGATTTCTTGCATAACGCTACACCTGCGTTATTACTTCGTTCTTTACTTGTCGTATTTATTAATCAACCATTTGTATAATAATTGCTCCGTTGCTAAGTATCCTAGTATAATGTGCGAGAGTCTATAATGTACCTAATAATTGAATGAAAATAGGAAAATCTTTACAATATTAGTTCTAAATTAATATTTGGTATAATAGCTAAAACTGAGACTGAAATTCGACAATTTGCTTTGACTAAAGACAAGCTTTATTTTATAATTGTTATACTGCCACTAGTAAATAGATTAGAGAAGATTAAACACAGAAATGAGGATAAATTTTATAGTGACACAAGTCAACTTGTAGCCTGAGACGGCTAAGACACTGCGAGCCCATCGTAACTGATTAACAAACCAAATGAAACTAAACTTCGTCCGTACAACGGCTTCCCCCACGGCCCAATGTAAACTCGGTCCGATAGTTTGGAGAGCCGTCTTAAACTAATTGAAGTAATGATTCGGATCAATTTTATTATTTGAACTGGACTGACGTCACTGTCTTGAAATATGGACTCGTTTTGACGTGAGCTGATTCTGACAGTGGTTCCGACGTTCGAACGGTGTTTTGATTTGTCCTGATTTTGAAGGTTGAAAATATTTGCTTAATAATGAAGACTACAGTGGTCGAAATTCGACTATAATTCATGATTGTTTTAAAGTTTCAATATTATGGAGGATTTTTTTGCCAAATAGTGCTCAAGTATTGTGTACTGTGTATATATCACAAAAAGAGATAGGTAAAGACTCGTTGATGGTATGCAATAAAAATTGTTTTCAATTATTATTCTTATTTTGCGGGGTTGAGTGATTTTTGGATAGGGGCAAACTTATGGGTTCGCGTCTCCGACACGCTCGTGACGTATTGCGCTTGCACCAGCGACTCGTGTCCACGCGGAAGAACTGAAACTGTTCTTTGGCTTAGATGTATTAAATTACATTTTTTTATGTCAAAAGGCGGCAAACGAACAGGTGGGTCACCTGATGTTAAGTGATCACCACCGTCCATAGACACTAGCAACACCAAGGGAGTCGCAAGTGCGTTGCCAGCCTATGTATGGGGGAGGGGTAGGTAAAGGAGAAAGGGGAAGGGAAAGGGGGAAAGGATGTGGCCTCTGGCGCTCTCACTGACCGAACGAAACGCAACAATGCAAGCATAGTTACTTCACGTCGGTGTTTTGTGAGAGGGTGGTACTACCCCGGACGAGCCGACCCATTCATGCTGAAACTAGTAATAGCTACAGCGTGGCTCTACCACCTTCAAATGAATATGATAATGCTCATAAACTATATACTATACTAACAGGCACGACGGACGTTATTCCGCCTTTGATAATTAAAAAACCTTGACAAATTACACACCTAAACCTTCCTCATTATAGATTTTAACTAGTGGTGAAAGCCACATAAAAATCCGTTCAGTAGTTTTTGAGTTTGTCGCGAACACACAGACAGACGTGACAGAGAACTTTGTTTTATAATAGGTATTGATAAACTATATACTATACTGCTACTATAGATACTTACACATACATGTACATACGTACAAATACAACCTACCTTAAATATAACGCGTAACGAAAATTTTCCCTACCGTGACATAAAAAATTTAAATACAAAAAAAACCACGTAAATATGTCTCCTAACTATATACGAAACGAAGCAATTATAAAGTTAAGAACGCTGTCAACAGCATCGATTCGGTGTTATTATGCAACCAATGGAGCGTCAACGGCCGGGTTCAATTCCGGTTGGGCATTATTACTGCCAGCGGACCACCTCACACTCGAATTAACTTCCCCATTAAAATCGTTCGACGATATATCCAATAATTATTTAATTTTAATATAGATATGTGTTTATTTTAGAAAGAAAGACATAGTTTATTGTTGGAACAGCCATACAATTAAATTCAACAAAAAACAAACACATGTAAAAAATGAAAGAAAGTGTTCAACATTTGGCAAACATATTCAGCAAATAAGTGTAATATTGCAGCGTTGATTTTCAATGGCAGCCTATATGATAAACGGACGGACATTCAGTCAGCCATATTAATGTTAATACAAAAAGAAAAGAACAAACAAATAACACAGATACACATAACACATCACAGATAATCACATTAAATAGTTATAGCTAATGTAACCACAAATTCAAGATTAACCAAATATAAATTTAGAAGAACAAATACACACCAATAAACAGATTAAAGCAGAGCTGCGTGAATAGATTGTATGTCAATTCGAGTTACTGAGTTGCAGGTGCAGTAGATAATGTTTATATGAATGTTTAAAGCTTTTAGGTAAATTGTATTAAATGATCATTAACTTATCATTTCCATGAGCAAGAAGTTAGGGTGAACGGAAATGTCACTATAATTCAAAACTATTGCACTTATTTCTTAATATATAAAATCCGGTGTCATGATATTTGTCCACGATGAACTCCGAAACTACTCCAATGATCGTCATGAAAGTTGGCATTTATGTATACTTCATAGATATAATAATTTAAATTACAAATTAAATGATTGTCAATGGTAATTATTTTTATTAATTGTAAGTTTCATCAGTCTTCAATAGATGGCGCTTTAACTTAGTTTGTTGACAGAAAACTGTAGGACCGACTTTTATAGATGTCTCATAGTTTTAGCCGCGTTTTAAATTCAAATTTGTTTTTTAATTACTGAGCGACAACAACGCATGGCGGGGTCAGCTAATTATAAAATTTATTAACAAATATCTACTGCAAACTTAGCAAATTAATAAATTAAACAAATTTGTTTCTTCTATGTAATCTTTGAGCTAATGCTCGGTCTTTTGAAAGTGTTATATATTTTTGCAGTATCATAAAATGTACTACGTAACTGTGTAAATTTTGGATTGTATATTGCAGTACTGGGTTATATATTATAGCATACATATACCTAAATAAATTTGAAATGGTAGTGTAAATTCGTCCGTGTTTTTTAAATTTCGTCCATACAGCAGGTCTTATCTGAAAGTCAGTGTAGCAACGCTTCCACTTGCATACCTGCAGCTTATGCTGAGACCTTTGAATATATACACTTGTAAATATGTGATATATATATATCGAATGAATGTATCTTTCTTTCTTTCCTTCTATCTGATTTTTTTTTTAAATATAGTAGATATACAATTAAAATGAGATTCGGTAACTCAGAATACAATCAAGCCTGTCATACTGATTCCTATATCTACAAGTAAAGAAATTATATTTATCAATACAGGAAACGAAACGTTTGATGACAATCTAAAAATATATTTTTCTATAACAATAACACAAAATAAAGTAATGCATTTTGTTAAATAAATAATTCCCACTATCGCAGAGTGCTTTATTAAGAGGATAATCCGTGTTTTGGTATGACCTTCATCAATTTCATTTAAACGATTCTGACATTGTCATTTTACCCTTCGTCTATACCGGTTAAGTATATTTCGGGAATGGTTTAAATAATAAAGTTTACAACGGTCAAAATGATTTAAGATTAATTTAATATCAACTTGAAATACTGAGTGACTTGAAACTGAAAACTATAACATTAAAAAAAATGATGACTTTACTATACTATTCACAAGCTAAGTTAGATTTTAAGTTATCAGAGTAACCAGAGTACTAGAAGATGGTAGTACACTAAAATCTAGAGACGGAACTCAAAACAATTTGAGGCCTGTAACAATATTATATAATCTTAGGAGCGGTTATTTAGAAAATGCCCTAGCCTAAAGCTGGAACATTTAAATATTTTAATGCGAAACACGTGTAATCGATTGTGGTTATTACATGTCAATCTGCAACATATTTTAAATAGCTGTATATTGAAGTTATACATCTTTTGGCGCGTTAGGGAAAAATGATGGGAGTAAATTTTTACGATGCGCGCGCACATCGTCACGATATACCGACACCCTGAAGTTAGCTATAGTCAACATTTTGTTTCTTTGTATTAAAACTTTCAATGTATTAAATACCTTGTTTCTATTGTAAGTGTGATTTTTTCTACAAACGTAGAATAAGGCATAAGATAAAATTTTTGTAAAGATTTTATCTTGTTGCGCCAAAGAAGTATAACTTCTAACACGTGTGCATAAGTACACACACACTTTTTTACATATTTACAGTTACATACCAACAGTGTCAACCACCATCAGGTTCAACCGTCAAACAAGAAGCGTGTTTTTAATTTTTTTTTGTTATAGGGCCTTCTTCAATCAAATATCTTGGAACATTTAAGTATTTGTTTATGCTGTTTATTTTGCTGTAACTAGTAATTCAAGAAATGGTAATTACAGGAAATATTAAAAGTAGAAATAACACCGAGTACTTATACAGCTTGTATGACCTAAAAAATAGGTAACCTATAATACTAAAATCGTACAAATTTAATATTGAATTATTTATCAAACGATCGGACATTAAAATGGTTTTATAGTCTATAAAGTGTGAAATTATTATTTGCACGTTAACGGCACCGATAAATTCCTAAAGTTATGAGTTTAGACGCGGCACAATGTTGCGGACCGTCCCATTCGCGCTCTGTTAGTGTCGACTGATTGGCGACGAATGATCATTCGGCTGCGAATAATTCAAATTATAAGAGTAGTTGTCTGATAGGACACGATAATTATAGCGGACTGCTTCAACGAGTACATGTTTAAGTGTTCTAGTTTTTGAGATGTATCGGTGTATATTCAAGTACTCTAATCATGTAATCGGATCAATAATGGACTGGGTTGAGACGAATGAGAAGGTTGCAGTCCAGCAAGACGTCGATGACTACTTGCTAGTATTGTTGATCTCTTGATCTCTCGTTGGGCAACATTGTTTTTCCATTGTAATTCGCTTGTCATGAAGCATTGAGGTGTAAGGGGTAATGAATAACATATGCACTCATAACAGATAATATAATAACAGATACTCAAGCCAACCTCACCTGCACGTGGTGCACCCTGCTGAGTAACGAACGAGGCAATGGAGAAAGCAGTGTGGTAGGGTTTTACAGCCCGACTAGGTCGCAACCACTATGTATATGGCGAAAAAGCCCGTCATAGTGATTCGCTTCTGTGGATCGCGTTTCGGGATCAGCCTGTGCGTATCCAGCTTTTCGCATGCCGGCATGACAACGGCGACCGGCGATGGATAGTGTGTCACTCGGTGGTCGCCATTGTTTTTGGATTGTACTGTGCTTACCATCAGGCACAGTACAGGCATTTTGCCGTGCTACAATAAAAAGAAAAAAGAAAGCATAATGTCATATGTTATGAATTAACCTAAGTTACTATACAATGAAAATGCTGTGCACACTATTACTGCTAGTAGTAACATTATAATTATTGGAAATTCTCTAAAATTAATCTTGAATTCCTGATACTATATATATACTAAACCAATAAATAAAAACTCCAAAGACTACATGAAAAAAAATGCGAATTTTCAGTTTTGGAACCCTCAACAACATTAAGTAGAATCTGAAATAGAGCAGCAACAATTTATATGCATTTTTTTTCATGATTTCGTATGGTAACACAGAGAAACGTTGGGAAGCGACAATGATAGACAATGCTTCTTAACATGCTTCCAACAAATTTTAGCGATATACCCCAGTATATTTATGTATCTATATGTACAGAAAAAATTGAATTGTCCGTTTTTTGTTCAGAATAATCTGTAAAAGGGACGAATCGATCTCAGCTAGACTTCTACAGGCAGATAGAGGATTCTTTAGGTCATTAATTAGGTTACAATTCTTTACGCTTATCCGTAGGTATTATACATTAGTATTAAAATATAAGACAGGTAACTAAAACAATCGTTAGTAGGGTTATAAGTTTTCGGTAGATACAACAAAATTACAATAAAAAAAAAAACCATAATTAATGGAGAGAAAAATGTACTTTCAAATAAATAATGTAATCATTGTAAATATAATGTAGTCAAGGGTAACAGATAGTTTAAAAATAAAAGTGCTTTTTCTTATACTTCTGTAACGGTTTTAGCATTTGACAACAGTCTCATTTGATTTTAAATTACGATGTGGTCTAATCTGGCAAATTCGCTGAATCTAGACTCTAGGTCCTAGAGGATGGCTGGCTTTCGAGGGCAGCTGCCGGAACAAATCTATACATACTTTCTGACAGATCTTCACCTAGAGCGTGGTAGATAACTAGGCTTAAAAAAATCTATACAGTTTTCAAGGATTCGATTTTGTAAAGACAAATTTAAACAAAATGCTCGGCTTTTATCAATCTACTATTCCCATTCACAAGTCACAAAGCGATGCACTATGAATGTACTCGAGGGACAGAGTTATTACTTATATGATTTTATTATAAGCTAATAACATCTTTCCTGCATCAAAGGAGATGTTATTAAATAGAACAGTATAATCTCTCCTTAGACTTCAACAAAGGCGTATCAGTTTTAATATTCCTCATAGTATTTCGCTTCGCATATTGCAGAAATGAGCATATAACGTCGCGTTCAAGACTATGTTAGTAGAATATTCTAGAAGCTTACCGTTCTGGATGGTGTGGAATGTGCATTTTCGCAAACGTCCTTTTGAATTGGATCTTGTTTTGAGATTTAAATAATATTTTGTGAATATTTTTATGTCATTTTCTATGCAATCGCTGGAACGTACGGTAATCGTGTCCAAATGAATTCCAACATGTAAGTTATTTAATTATTACTATACTAGCTGACCCAACTAGAAATGTGGCTCAGTTATTGAAAAAGAAATTTAAAATTAAAACGTTGTACCATATATGTTATATCTATAACAGTCGGTCATAAAGTTTTCTGATAACAAACTTATTTAAATCACTGTCAGTTTGTGTATATTTAATAGTCGAAAGGCTTGTAGGTCGGCATGACAGCGATAATTGTTAACGGATTTTACACATTTTAATAATTGTCATATTAAAAAAGGCTTATAATCTCTCGTAATTAATCCAATTACCAATATTACGGTGGTCACCGTTGTTTTAAGATTGTATTGTATTTACCAGAAGCAGAAAACTATTAATTTGTTTCTGTTCTTTTGGTGTTGCAGAAGCACTCGACAGTCTCACATTCTTTAGTCTAAGTTCGTATTATTTTTTATAACTGTCGAAGTTTGTCTAACCTTGTTAAGTCTGTCTAAGGAGTTTTCGTCGCGATTTAATAATGTATGTTTCTTGTTATTATGCATAATTCACTTTACTTCTTCACAATAATTAAAGTATAACAGACCATAAATATTAAACAATATAAGATTAAATACTTTATGTATCAATTTAATAAACACCATTACAATACAAATTCAAAATCCGCGAACAATATGATTGCGAATTTAAATTTAATTGTATATTTTATTGAAATAAAATATTGACATTGGCAAATGCTTCCGCGACGAAAATTGCAGAACAAGATAAATATTTCACATAATAACGATGCTATATTTTCCTTTTTACAACGCTATCGTGCATTACAATAATAACTCGGACATCAACTGGTTGAAGAAATTGTTCGGACCATTAACATACTCCCAAGTTTGCACAAGCATCTGTTACAGGTACGAATTTGGATAGATTGGGTGCAATGACCCACGTTAGTCTAATAACTTAATAAGCAATAATTAATCCATTTGTCTATTACTGCCAAATATAGTTTCACAAGTACATTCCGTAAACGGAAGTTTAAAACGCTAATAGCTTTGAAATCAATTAAAATATATATCGAAAACACTTGATAACCTTTTCATTAAGTTTAACCAGAACCGGGTATATTAATGTTTGTTTGAAACTTCGTAGAGTGGTTTAATATAATTATTTGAGTAAATTAATTGAATGCTTTGTTTAGAAAGTAATCCATTTTTGAAGTGTCTATGTTATTTAATGTGCGTGAAATGGCCATAATATTTTAATGTTAAAAATGACTATAATATAAGTTTAGCGAATGACACTAAGTTTTTGTAAGGATAGTGATTTCTTGTGTCGTATTCTTTTATTTATTCACTGGATTTATTTTTATTAAAGAAATACTTTTTAGTATACACGTTTAAAATTAGACCCGGTAGGTTGATTTAATGTTTTTTTTTATTATCAAGGCAGGGCAACGTCCACCGTGCCGGCTAGTTTTAATATACATATAAATAATACACAACACACAGTAATGTTTAAAAGTGCAAGATAGTCAATACGATTTTATTAATGCATTTTATTAATGTCATAGGTGGCAAACGAACAGATCGGTCACCTGATGTTAAGTGATCACCACCGTCCATAGACACTAACAACACCAGGGGAGTCGCAAGTCCGTTGCCAGCCTGTGTTTGAGGGGAAAGGGGGAGGAAGAGAGGAGAAGGGAGGTGAGATGGGCTTACGGCGCTCTCCTTGACCGAACGAAAAGCAATAATGCAAGCACTGTTACTTCATATCGGTGTACCTGTGGGTCAAGTGGTAGTACCCCGGGTGAGCTGATCTATTAATGCTGAAAGCAGTAATAGTTTTAGCGTGGCTCTACCACTTACAGTGAGAGGGTGGTACTACCCCGGGCGAGCCGACACATTCATGCTGAAAGCAGTAATAGCTGCATCGTGGCTCTGCCACCTACCTACATTCTATCTCATTCTTTCACAGTCTAAAATCTATGTATACATTTATAGCTATCTCTTCTTCGTTACACGTTTTCTTTTCATAAACTCCAATTCACAACGTTCCAAAAAAAGATTCAGTTCAAAAGGAAAGTCTTAAACTAATCGTTTGATAAAAGGACCCGAAGAAAAAATAAAGCTACATGCCTGACCGGCGAGCGTTGTAAGAGACGCTTCAAATTCCGTAGCGTTCGTGAGTCGGCCCATCACGGCTGATCCTCACTTATAATTTATTAACAGATCATAAGTGCTAAAATGTGTACATTCCATAAGTCCGTTGCGTGTACCAATGTAGTTGTTTAATAATTCAAAGCGTTCTTTTACGAAACGTCTAGGAGTTTATATACAATTTTATTTAGCGTGGGAAAGAAATTTCCTTCACATATTTATTAGCCATTCGTCAGCTACTCTCAGAAGACTTGTTTTGTTATATTTTTCAGTATAATATTATTGAACTAATTTTTGATTCGATTTTTTTATAAGATGTGGACGTTATTTTAAAATCAAAATCAAAAAATTATTTACACAATTTAAGTACTGATAAGGCACTTATGAACGTTAAAACTACCACCGGTTTGGAAAACAACCCAGTCATCGAGAAGAACCGGCATGAAGCTCGATTTGGTTTATCTTTTCGTGATACATAACATAGCACAATATATTTTTATAGACATATACTCGTACATACGTGGAAAAATATAATAATGTAGGGTTCTCAGGATATACGTACTAATATATGGTTAGCTGGCGCGAGATCATTCCTGTACTTTCCCTCGGGTGCCTTTGTGGATTATATTTCTTAAATTGAAAATGATGTCGAATCCTGTAATTAAGCGATAGATAGGTAACTAAAGGTTTTGTCCAACCATAACTTTAATAGTATCTAAATCCTAACTACGAAATTCGCAACCAATTTCCTTAACTCTGGCATCAAATGTAATAGTAACGGGAAAAGCGGAATTACACGTAACCTCTCGCATTAGAGTAGGCGAACCGCTTAAATAAAACTTTTAGGCTTATGGCTCCGAAAATGTTAAACTAAAAAGCATTAGGGCCCGGCAAATTGGATTGCAAAACCTTCCCTTGCTAAGCTATTTACGAGTAACAAGCGGTCTGAGATCCCTGCCGAATGAAATTATAATTGGACAGTAATATAAGGGTTTAGGACGATGCAATACATTTTTACGGGTCAATCATTTTGTCCTTCCAAAGGTCGTTCACTTATTATATGACTCGGCAGTTTTTTTCCTCCATCCTTCGCTATATTAAATGCGATGGGAGTTAGAGAAAATCTATTTAATTAAGTAAGTGCCCATAAATATATTGAATTTCATTTTGAACGTATTCATACTATACAAAGCCCGTAGATCCGCCCGCGTGTTCTAGAAAACATGTTTTTTAGAAGCCTTTTAAACATTAGGAAGTTCATTTATAATTATTACAAACTTATGGTTAGTTTTTGTGATAGGCAAACTTCTTTAGCCGCGTTAAGTAATTTTGTAGGTAAAATTTATTTGATAGCAAAAACAATTATGGGTTCCCGTGACGTATTGCACTTGTGCCAGACATCGTATATACTCGATTGTATCATATGCGTGTTTCAATTTTCGGATGTGTAAAACTAATTGTAATGTAATGTCATTGATGAAGTCGAAATGCACGTAATAGTTTTGCTTGTGTCAGATTAGTCACGTGTAGTATCGCGGCCTGTGTACACGTAATATTGATATTTTGTGTTTTACTTGTGCATCACATCACATTTTTAAGTAATTAATAAACTGTATAAAAATGTATATTATATATTATTATATATTCGATTGCTAATAGATGGAAAATTAGGCTAATGTTAATAATTTCAATTTAGACATTATGAAATTTAAGTAATTCGGACTATAATTTATTTAAAAATTGATAAAAATACATTGTTTTGAGTTTTCACTTCTGTCGGCAGTCTATCTCGACTATCTGGAGTGCTATCTTTCTATTTTAAGCAACTATCTTCATTCAACATATATTTCATTACATAGTATAAAACAGAGTCCCGCACCGCGTCTGTCTGTCTGTCTGTTCGCGATAAACTCAAAAACTACTTAATGTATTTTCATGCGGTATACGCCAATGGATAAAGTGATTTATGAGGAAGGTTTTGGTATATAATTTACCGAGGATTATTTTATAATCAGGGCGAGACAACGTCTGCCGCGTCCACTAGTGTTTTATATGTTGAAGCAAAACATGATTCCAGCAATGTTTACTAATTTTTCTTTTATGTCGACATAATTTACTAATAACGAAGTTAACTAATATAGTCTTAATATTTTTTTCAATATGTAACTTAATATAATTAAATAATTAAGTCTGGCCAAAGAGTACATCTATGATATAACAAAAGAATCCTGTAAATCGGTTTGGTACTTTACGAGTTAATACAGCACACTAACAGATATACAACTCACAATCGATGTTACCTTTTGTAATATGCAAGGTTGAGAATGATAAATACGACAAAATTGGACATAATTGAAACAACAAGTACGACAAACATGGCTTTTTCAAACCATTAAACGTTCTTATCAGCACGTCTCTAGAGTCCGACGTAAGATACATCCGAGAACAAATAGTTTTCGCGAGGGCAAACTTTTGTATTCTAACTTTACCTCTCGTTCAGTTTCGACAACGTTATTTTGTCGATGGCCACCTCGGAGCACTCCGACGCGCGGCCCGTCAACACTAGGTGTCACTTTTCCACGGAAAGTCACTTTAAAATATTTACGACTGGAACTTTACGTCCGCTGTAACAAATATTCCAGAACTTTCCAGTTCATAGTTAAGGCGCGGATGTTTCGCATTAGATATGGATTGGATTAACTTATAGTTCTCTCTGTATTTTTGGGTTTACGTAACGCTGTTTGTTTTGAAGTTTGAGTTGGAATCGCGATATTAGTTTAGGTGGGTTACCCTAGTTTTGATACGTGAGATATTTCAGTAAGCTAAAGGTTGGTTAGCCGCTTAAGGCGTAATGTTAATGGGCCTTCATAATTGTTACTATGTTTATGTTTGTAGTTTATACTCGAAATATGTTAGTAGACTAAACAGGCTTATGGCTTTTGGAATACAATGATACCAGCCGTGTCTGTGCCTTCATTCGCTTTAAATACAAAATTATCTCTAAATTGTTTTTTTAAATATAACTTTAACTTTATTTTACTAGTAATTATGTTTTGCAGAGAATTTTATATGAAATATTTATATGAAACTGTTAAATATATGCCATAAAGGACTATACAATATTCAGTTATGATGAATTAAAATTTGTGTTTTACGAGTCGCGAACTTTTAATAGTATACTTTTTCTCATAAATACGTTTAAAATAGTGTTTATTATTAATAATGTATAGCTTAGATCACTATCTACTGCATTACATTGATATATATATAATGGTTTATGTAAAGTAATGTAATATAATGTTCTGATAGCTATTTTGCATCTACTTACAAATTTAGCTTTGCTCTGATTTGTTTCATATATTATGTAATCATTTGACAAACCATACACTACACTTGATAAGAAAATACACTTGTACTTCAAAAAAGAATAATATAAGCTATTATAGTTTTGTAATTTGAAATAATTTTTTTTTAAACGCGTACTGGTTTCACCGGTGTAATATCAATCCGATGTCCGTAGGTATTTACCAAATAATTTTTCGGAATTCACGTGCATTTATTAATTTAAATTGGTAAAACTATCGACTGACGGTGAAGGACAACATGGTGGTGAAATTCGAACCTGAGAAATATTCCTGCATTACTACTTTATTTGGGAAATATAGAACTGTGTATTTCTCTGAGTTTTAAATCTCAAATACGTCGTTGGCTGGCCCATACCTTCATTCTGGAAGAGGTCTGTGGTCTTGCAGTGAGTCTCCTACAGGCTGATGATAATGATGAATTTCCGAAGTATAAACACACTAAAATACAGCCAGAGAGACGTTGCGTTTTGTAATACATAAGGTTAACTTTATATGTACAATTTATATATGTTGTTTTAATTCGATAAAAACATTAATAAAAAACTATTATATGATATCATAGCTTTTTATAATTGGGTAATATATACTCATCTCTTTATGTCTGCGTGTTCGCGTGCTCGGACAATGCATCGACTGACTTAGGTTCGAGTCTTCGACAAAGTGGGATCTTCTAAGGAAAACATTGTGGTGAAGCCATAGATAGTATTTTAGTAGGTCTTTTTGTAATACTCGACTAAGTAGCTCACACTTAAATTGAAAATCTATCTCCAAGCACCCTTAATGCATATAGGTGTGTTTTGGCATCTGAAATTGAGTGCCAGTTCTCTCATAGCTTAGCGGGTTATCCAATTGTCCTACATCTCCAATTAACATTGTTGTGAGATTATTGGCGATGGCTGTCAGTGATAATATAAACTACTATCACCAATAAAGATGTTTTTTATAAACAAATATCTCGATAAATAGTAACAATTATCGATAGTCGATGAAATATAATATCATCTACTGATTACATTGATGATATTCAGATAAATGATACATTCGCTATTCGGTTGTAAATTTAATACGCGCTATCTGTTAATGAAAACCAAAACCATCTATCAGTAAAATCTGTTATTTTAAGTAATTAATTTATATTGGGACGCTTTCGTTAACCTGATTGATATGTAATTCTGTAACTGAATATACAGGTAAAGAATATAGTATGTCACGGTGGACGTTGGGAGCGTTAGTTAAAATGGTATGACGTCCTCCTTGTCACTTAATTGATCAATCATTCAAGAGTAATCAAAATCATTATCACCTAATCTATATAATACCATTACGTTTTTCCATGGGGATTAAGAAGTAATTGTCCGATTTAACAGAAAAATAAAAGGCCACTTGCAATTAAATCGGAGTAATACGTAGTGCATATGAAATAGCAAGATCATTTTTACGAGGATAGAGTCACGGCCACCTGTTACTATTTTGATACGTAAGGCGATATATTCTTCCCTGTTATGTCAGAAAACACAAGTTAAATAGACTGAGTGGCATGTTGACAATTGTCTAATAATTTCGACCTATCTACGTCTATACTATATGTTTCGCTTTAACATCTTCATCGTACAGAAAGTCATTTTGAAATCTGAATTCGTTCTCTCGTCATAAAACAACTATTAACTTATCGGACTACTCAATATGGTATTTGCTCATTCCATAATTTGAGAGAGTTTTGATAAACATAATCGACCAAAAGTTATCATATATAAACTCGTTTAATTTGGCCACCAAACAACACGTTGTAAACTTTCCTACACCAAGGGTTTCATGAAGTCCTACAGAAATAAGTTACGAACTTCAAAAGTTTATTTTAAAGTTCAAAGACCAAAACGAAGGCAAAATAAATAGAAACCTGACAATATTTGTTTTAAATTCTTGAATAGATTAAATAAACGTTTTAGTTCCCGTTAAATATAGATTATAGTTATGTGGGTATTTTTTTAATTGTTAATTATTGGGAGTATTGTTAATTTCTTTAAATTCCTATTAGCATGCTATAATTATCAGTTACTCCTGTTAAATTTTATCAGTATTACTTAACCCCTACTCAAAATCATAGTACAACGTAATCTGAACAACTTGAAAAACTTTCCTTAGCCTGGTAAAGCTGTGAAGGCTCATCAGGCCAATAGCATTAGTTAGTTTGAAAAAGAAGTATTTTATAAGTGAAACGAAATACACTATGATATAGTTAAAATAAAATATCATATTATGAAGAAAAAAAATTGATTAATAGTTATAAATCCGAATGAATATTCGGTTTCTTATAATAACAAAATATTACAATTTATATCATGTGTAATGGCTCGCCATAGAGACTGATAAGTGACACATCTTAATATCATTTCATAGTATCATATATATCCCATTTAATTGTTTTTACTATAAGAGAATACAAAATTTATCTAATAATATTTAATCGCAAGTATTTATCGATTTCTAGGATTACAATTTTTAAGATATTTATATAATATACTTTATATGTAGATATATAATAATATTAATAATTAAGGATTATATTACAACACAAAGAAACAATGGTATCAAAGAATATTCTCTACACTTCATTCTAAAACACAATATATATTTTCTTCAAAAATATCATTATTAAGAATTCAGTCTATTACAATAAAGTGAATATCAGAAGATAGTATACATTTCGAAAAAAACAGACGATCGGGACTTATTGCGGTCCCAGTAAAATAACTTATATTTCAGGAGAGATATATGTTTAATTTAAATATGTTACAAGAAGTTCCTGGATGTTTTATTCTATGAATGTTGAACTCCTCAATTATGTATAAATATGAAATAAACTCAGAGCGTTTCTTGTTTGCCCGGAACTCGAAAGGACGAACCGATTTTAAGGAAACTTTTATGATATCATTTAGAAAAAATATCATTACAATTTACTAGCTAAGCATAATGATAATCTTCGACAACGGTTTAGCCTTTGAAATATAATCGATAAACAATGATGGCAGAATTATAATCAAAAGTAGAACCTACAGCTGATTCATATACGAGACTGTCTTAAAAATACAATAGATTACCGAAGCAACTGCCCTATTTGTCATATATATAAAGGTTTCAGCATAAGCTGAAGGTATGCAAGTGCAATCGTTGCTACATCGATTTTCAGATAAGACCTGCTGTATGGACGAAATTTCGAAAACACGGATGAACTTACATTACATTTTCAAATTTATTTAGGTATATCCATGCTATAATATATAACCCAGTGCTGCCAATATACAAGCCAAAATTTATGTAGTTACGTATTACATTTTACGAAACTGCGACGTTAGATAACACTCTCAAAAGAATGTGCATGATGATGATAAAAAATGACATTTAAGAAACGAATTTTTATAATTTATTAATTTGCCAAGTGTCATGCGCTTACCATGTTAATAAATTATCTATAACTAGCTAACCCGGCCACGCGATGCTGTCGCTAAGTTATTGAAAGATAATCTACTGAATGTTGTTTAAATAATCATGGATATAAAATGTGTTTAATTGCCCTTTTGAATTTAAAAGCTCCACGGTCAAATATGTCTAAATTGATGTGTTTGCATGCGAGCTCACTGTACAAACGGGACATACGTACAATTACTTTTACTGGATATATAACTTAAGTACAATAGATTATTATATAAATGACGCTTCATGTAACGTCACTATGTGTTACATACTATGAAAAATAAAGTATTTTGAATTAAAAAATACGCAGTTCATATGAAATCTACACATACAATAAGAATGTATATCTAACGTGTCTGTCTGTACCTTTTAGATTTTTGTAAAGAAAATGTTGCAGGTGTCTGGGAATAAGTAATAAAATACATTTGAATCAATTTTAGAAATGTCTGTCTGTCTGTATGTCTGTTTGTATGACCACGCATCGCTGTTAAGATACTGCGTTTATGATAAAACCTCAAATCATAAAGCATATCTTCGAGTAAAATTTAGTTTTTGTTTTATTAAAATCTGTTCGGTCTTTTTTTTTAATGTCATAGGTTGCATACGAACATGTGGGTCACCTGATGTTAAGTGATCACCACCGTCCATGGACACTGACAACACCAGAGGAGTCGCAAGTGCGTTGCCACCCTTTGGGGGAAGGGTTAGGGGAGAGGAGAGAGGAGAGGGAAGGGGAGAACGGCCTCCGGCGCTCTCACCGAACGAAACGCAACAATGCAAGCACTGTTACTTCACGTCGGTTTTCTGTGAGAGGGTGGTACTACTCCGAGCGAGCCGACCCATTCATGCTAAAACCAGTAATAGTTTCAGCGTGGCTCTACCACCATAAAAAAAGTCTATCTAAAGTTATTGCAATTTTAATTACGACGCGACTTATGTACGGGACGAAAGTACATAAGTAAATTAACTGAAATAGCTTAATATATTCACATCATCATCATCTTCTTACCCTTATCCCACCTAAGTAGGGTCGGCACAACATGTTTTCCTTTTCCACTTTCGCCTATCAGATGTCATCTCAGTATCTACAGCTTTTACACGCATCATTTTTCACACAATCCATCCATACCTTTTTCGGCCTTCCTTTACTCTTATATCCATCGACCATCATACTCAAAGCTTTTCTAGTTACATGGACTTCATCACTCCTGATGACATGCCCATACCATGCTATCCTATTACTCCTCAACTTATCTGTCACTGGTGGTATTTTCAAACTTCCTCTAATATATTCACTCTTATCCATTCTAATTACACAACACATCCACCTTAACATTCGCATCTCTGCCATATATAGATTTCTCTCATCCGTCTCTTTCGTCACCCAGCACTCAGATGCGTACAACATGACTTCTATATGGTCTACTTAATTCATTCACATGGCCTTATTAATCGCTGTTTTTTTACATAGGATTTCAAGCGAACGAAGTAGCGGCCACAGCTATAATAAATAAGAATAATTAATATATAAAATTACTTACAGTCAAATCTCACTTAAACGACATTTTGATTCGTGAAGTAGCTGACGATTATGAATGTCGACACGCGACGTAACAACCAGTGATTATTGTATCATTAAATCATTTCCACAGTTTTGGTTCACTTCCTATAATGTTGCCTTGTAATTAATTATGAATGGGACCTTAATGCCCTTTGAAATATGTTTAGATGTATATACGATGGAGAATCAATGGGTTTTCCGACATTGTATTAATTTTTTTTTCTTTTTGCAATCACTTTTGTACATTATTACTGCCATTGTCCAGTAGGTATAATATTACACTTGTCTTGTGATAATTTCAATGTTCTCTCAAGTTGGTGGCCCCCTTGTTTCTTTCCAGGGAGTTTTTGGGGCATCTCAGAAGTCATGCTCCGAGGTACTATTGTGTACTGTGTCAATAACCGAAAGATATTACGTAAAATTCTACCAATCTTACAAAGTATAGAGTCAAATAACACATGATTATGAATAAAATATAAAAGTCACTACATGAAAGACTTAAGATCCCTCTAAAAACTCCAAAATAATTTTCTTATGTCGTGGTTGTGCCTGCAAAATCTGTTATATTCGAGGGTACATAAATATTACTTTAAAGCAAATAATAAAAATGAGTAAATAGAACACTAATAAGTTATGTATCTGTCTATAAAAAAATAGAAAGTGGCTAAATGGTATTTAAATTTTTAAAAAAACTTAGAATCAAATACAAATAAGATTTATACTACACCAAAAAGTACATAATAAGTTATAAAAAATAGTACAAATTAAAATGAAATACCAATAAAACATTTAGAATTTACATTCATAAGATGAAAGCGATTAAAAAGGAAATATTTCTGCTGATATTCAGTGGTCATTATAAGGGTTGAGTTAGAACAGCATTCAGACCAAGTACTCCCTTAGAAAGAAACAGTTTTGCATCAGGCAATAGTCTGGCAATAGTATTCCAAACCTTATACGACTCTAACTGATCTTAAAAATATTCGCTGGTCGTAAAACCGTATCTGTTTAACAAAATATATTTAGAATTACTTTGTATCCCAAAATTTAATCAAATCAAATCACTCGGCAAAATGATTGATCACACAATCTGTTATTTATCCTCGGGCCGCTAAATAACTTCAAAGTGATTTTTGATCGATTGCCTGATACATTTTTAATAGAACATCAGAACACAAGGTTTACGCCTTTTTTAGTCCCCTTATATATAGTCACAGTTAATTTAAAACTTATAAAATGCTTTAGTAAATATAAATTATGTTCAATCCTGTGAAATTAAAATTGTAAAAAGAAAAACCAAAAAGCTGAGATGAATTCGAAATGAAAATAATATATTAAATTTAAATAGAGAGAGCACTTGTTGTGTAAAATAATACTTGCATCTTACAGGCATCGTGAGGACCTTGAGTTTTTGGTGGGATCTTATCTGTCATTGAGTGGATTTTATATTTTATTTATAATGTTGTATTATTTGACTCTATATATTGGTAGCATTATACGTAATAAAAAACCAAACTATGGTTAATGTCATAAGTGAAGTGAATGGAAAATAATACCACGGAGTATGGAATCTGTGATTCTATAAAAACTCCCTAGAAAGTTTTCTTTTTTTTTATTATATCATAGGAGGCAAACGAACAGGTGGGCATCAATCACCTGATGTTAAGTGATCACTGCCGTCCATGACACTAGCAAAATCAGGGGAGTTGTGTTTTGGGGGAAAGGGGGAAATGGTAGGAGGAGTGGGGAGGAGAGAGGAGAAGAGAGGGAAGGGGAGGTGGGCCTCCGGCGCTCTCACTGACCGAACGAAACGCAACAATGCTCTAGCATTGTTACTTGACGTCGGTTATCTGTGGGTCGGGTGGTAATACCCCGGGCGAGCCGACCCATTCATGCTGAAACCATTAATAGCTTTAGCGTGGCTCTACCACCTACAAAGTTCTAATAAGAGCGCCACCATCTTGTTAGAACATTGAAATTATCACAAGACCCTATATTGTTATCTTCTTGACATTGGCAGTAAATATAATCTAGAAGATAAGTTGCCAAAAAAAAAGTTCAGAACCGAAAAAGCATGGATGACTCCTTTTAGCACAGATTTTTGTAATACATATACTCAATGGTGACAGAGCTTTTGTATCTAAAGACTCGTAATTTAATTTGCTTAAAAATTAACTTTTTTAAATATCGAACCACATTACTTACGAGACAAAAGAGTGGAAGTTAAAACAAGTTTGTTCCAAATTCATGCAGTGAACCATAAATCATATATTAATTTAATATGATGCTTACATATATAGACTACATATTACGTATGCAAATAAATTCTAAGGTTAATTATGTATGAATAGAATTTCCATGCACGACTGGCGCCAGACGTCGGTGACATCATTTTGCATCTCTAGGATCGCAAGACACCATCGATGCTATAGTATATGAAGGTATACTCGGAGACGGTGAAATCTAGGTCACCGCTAGTGATATATCAGAAGTTATTAGTGAGAATAATACTTGAACTTTAAACATGTTTACATACAATGCAACGATGCACCTTAATTATTGTAGTCCATTGTAAACTGTTTTTCATGTGGCGGAATCTGGACATGATAGCGGTAGTGAATTTATACAAAAAGAATCCGTTCTTAGGCTAAGTGAATTAACGTTTTATAAAGGAAAAAATAAAGCATTTCATGGGTTTAAAACTCATATTAGACCATTAATTGTCTAGGTATCCAAGCAAATATCTTGCTGACTCTTTTCTATGGACTGAAATATTTTTCGAATCAGTGGAAAATTTTGACGTAAACAAGTGCCTTTATAAGATTTAAATTGAATAAAGATTTTGACTTCCATTTCTCAACCCATCTCTCTGGCTATTTCAATCATAATTTATAATTAGATAGTGATAAATTCACTTCGCTGATAACTTAATGAATTTAACCTATGCGGTGTTTGAAGTGAGGCGGTGTGGCGCCGACTACATTTTGTTTGCTCTTTGTACACACATGTGCCGTTGACTTTGCTTTATCTGAACTGACGTACAGATTGGATTCGTGTTCTAGTTTAACTATAACTGCGGAGTATTAAACCCTTCAAAGTGTTTAAGTTACAATTATTTTAGGAACAACAAAATCCCCGACGTGTTAATTTTTTAGGACTATTTGTATTTTTTTTCTTTAACACCTGAAATTGTTAATAATGCAGCTTTCCCATTTCTGAATATGCTAAAATATACTATCACTATAATTGCCACAATAAAATAGCATTATGAAGAAAGAGATGGAGTAGAAGTAAAGGGAATTAACTGTAAAGTCTAATAGCCGTAAAGGTAAAAAAGGCCATGATTAAAGTATTATACTATAATATGCTTAATTAAGCCTAGTGTATGCAAGTTGAGAATTACTGTAGATATAATAGATGTAAGTATCGCATCTATTATAGATGGTTCAGCTAACTGTGTTCGTAGTCATATAAACGTATTCTATAACTAGCCGACCCGTGCCCACTTCGTTGGGCGGTAATAGGCATTATCAAGCTACAACTTTTCTCTAGAACTCAATCATATATATCTCATAATTAAGGCAGCGTTCGTAAGAAACGTTTTCGGTCGACCATTTTCTCCCGACTCAGATATTACCCCCTACAACCTCACAAACTTTACCTCTTTATAATATTAGTATAGAAGTAGACATAATATAATTAGTTAATAGCTTCTGCCTGCGACTTCCTACGCGTGGAATAGTTATTTTGGGCTAAGACGCAGTGGAAGTTCTCAAAAGGAAAAAAAGCCCCGATTTTAAAACATTTTTCATTGTTGCTCCGCTCCTATAGAACTTACCGTGATCATATATAACCTATGACACTCACAAATAACGTGGCTTTCTATTGGTAAAATAATTTTCAAAATCTTTTTAGTAGTTCCTGAGACTACCCCCTACAACTTCACAAACTCACACACTTTACCTCTTTATAATATTATTAGTATATAGATTATAACCCCTGCCCGCGACTTCATCCGCGTAGTAATAGTTACTACTCTGGGCTAACGTTCACACACAGCAGAAGCACTAAAAAAAACATTTCGATTTTGAAACATTTTTCATTTGTGCTCCGCTCCTATTGGGCTTAGCGTGATGATATATTCTTATAACCATCATAAAAGCCTATAACCATTCTCGATGAATGAACTATATAATACTGAAAGAATTATTCAAATCGGACCAGTAGTTCCTGAGATTACCCTTTACAACGTCACAAACTCACAACGCGACGTCACAAACTTTACCTCTTTATAATATTAGTATAGAATAGACAATCTCGTGGTCATTGCAATAAACCGTCGTGAAGTAACATAGCCTCATCTCTCTGTTTGTTTTAATCCAAATTAGAGTCACATACGTATCGTTGCGTAAACTAACGTAAAAAATAAATTTAACACTCATAACACGAGCAATTTACCTGTAAAAGTCACTGATTCATATCTACACTGTTTAATTTTGTTAACACCATTTCGACGTCGAAATTACGTTGGACAACCGCGACAAGTGCTTAGTTAATTGACGTAGGCCACTCATTAAAATTACACTGTAAATATACACGCACGCGAACTAAATTTGTTTCACGAATCGCCCATAAAATTTTCTCTATTTAGATAAATTAAATTCCTAATTATATTAGAAAAAAAGGTTTGTATTGCTATAACATTAATTTGAAGTAATTTATTGGAATTTTCGGGTTACTTTCAATATACAGGACGTGATTACAGAAATGTTGTAATAATAATACCGAATTATACAAGTTTTAAACATGTGCATGTAGCGTTAATTATGGAAGGATTCCATCCTCTATTATGTCCAGTGTAGTAAATATATATTCGATAACCGATCTGCTCCCGATGCTCTGGAGGATGGATCTACCCTTAATACAGAACGCAACATGCGTCGATATTATGGCAACGTCCCGTCTTCCACTTTTATCATTGAGACCTAATGCGGATGCTGTATCAGTAGAAGACCTTAAGCGACGCGAGTTTCTTGGTAAGGGTTACACATTTGTATAATTTGTTGTGCAACTCTGAGACCATGGGACCCGAATAGGTACATTGCACAATCTTTTCAAAGAGCTCACGACTTGTTTGGACAATGTGTGTTGTGATCAAAGATTGACTGTTATCTCGGTCAGGCTACAATGATTGTCATACAACGTGGCCATGCATGTATCTTTTTCGGATCATTTTTATCTGGTGACGACTTAATACTAATCTTTTAAAATTTAAATTAGTCAATATAAAAATTACATGCCTTGTATACATCAAAGTAGGTACTTTTCTTAGTACTTACAGGTATTTTTCTTTATCGGTAATACACTCGTTTAGTTTCATCTATTGAATTCTTAATTTGCTTTTTCCTTTGCCATCTAGCCCTGTTATTTAATGCACTACGTTTGTCACACTTATCCCACTTACAGTAAATCCATATCAATTAAAATCAAATAGATGAAAGATGTAAATATTATACCATTGTATTGAGTAATATGTCTCTAGATTTATTTTTTGCATTAAATTACAAGTAAAAGGGTTTTGTTGTAAATATTTAATTCCAAATTAAGCAGAATTCTAATAACATAAATGCATTTGCCAATTCATTATTTTGAAATGAGACATTGTGAAGGTTATATAATTCCAGAGGTGTCCTTTTAGTCGATGATAAATGTAACTAGGAATGGCTTTTTGTCTCAACTAAATTACTGTAATAAAAGGAATTTCTTAAGAATCAGAAAGCGTAACGAATAGTGAATGGAAATGCTTAATTTGGATGTTATTTAAAGTTCATAAATATTCCATTATGTTCGCGGCCTTTGTTAGAATCGCATCTAGAGTTTTATTACAATTATCCTAATGTACCTAGTAAAATGAATAGAGTGGATGAATAAGTTGAAACTTTTATATTCTTATGAGCATTATTTTATATTTTACAACAACTATATATTATCTTTTATATATTATGGTTTATACTTTATAGGTTTAAAGCGTTGGATCGCAATCTCATCTGATATTAAATGACGAGGTAGTGTAAGATGGTCAATACGATAGACCAAGAGGGGACTGGCTATTAAGTGCAGCTGCCGGAACACACAGGTGCTTGATGACAGCATTTTAACATGAGGGTGGTAGTTAGATGGACTTAAAAATAACTCTACCACCATATTATTTGTAGGTGGTAGAACCACGCTGAAGCTATTATTATTGGTTTCAGCATGAATGGGTCGACTCCCCCGGGGTAGTACCACCCTCTCATAGAAAACCGACGTGAAGTAACAGTGCTTGCATTGTTGCGTTTCGTTCGGTCCGTGAGAACGCCGGATACCCCGTCCTCTCTCCCTTGCCCCATTCTCCTTCCCCCACCCCAGTGCCCCTCCCTCAAACACCCCTGTTGTTGCTAGTGTCATGGTAATCACTTACCATCAGGTCACCCGCCTGTCCGTTTGCCCCCTATAATATAAAAAATGGTTTTATCAAATGTTTTCCCTGACCGGAAGCTCCTACTCAGTTGCAAGGATTCGAACTTATATCTATCGACGCTGTGTCCGAACACGCTAATAACTAAGTCATCATTGCTTCAATATGTATATTTCTGCGACTGTGAATAGAACAATTTTATAATCTTCAAAGTTTCCAGATGGCAGAGCGTGACAGTTGTATTCAGCTGGATCACAATCATGATCACCAGGTGTAACACAACAAATAATGTCAAGTTCAGGAATGTCTCGTTCTGGGAACAGTCTATCTATATACAGTAATTATTATTCATTCTGTACCCGTCACAGTGTCTCGCTATTAGTTCTTTACGTTTAGCGTTCAACCATTTTTTTTCTCGAACTGACTACGCTATTGGCTTAAGCAAAACCTTAACAGCTCAACTAGACTACAACTACTGCGTTCAACCAATATATAGCTTTCGAATGGTTTACAGGCTAACATTACAGCGGCCACTGGCGAAGGATTGCAGATCTTGTGGTAATGTACTTTGTTTTCGATTGCCTTGTGATTATTATCATACTAGCGGGCCCGGCAGATCTTGTCTCGCCCTGATTATATAAAAATCCTTGACATATTATATATCAAAACCTTTCTCACGAATAACTTTGTCCACTGGCGAAAACCGCTTGAAAAAAAAAGATTAATTACTAAAATGACTATTAAAAAATAGGGGTTGGTGCTAGAAGGGTGAAAATTTAAAGTTGTATGTATTTTTTAATGCCTCATTATAACAATATAAAAATAAAAGAAAATGGTCCAAAAAATAAATGTTAGGGGTGGACAACCCTTATCACTTAGGGATATGAAAAATAGATAATAGCCGATTCTCAGACCTACTAAATATGCATATAAAATTTCATAAAAATCGGTCAAACCGTTTCAGAGGAGTAACTAACATTGTGACGCGAGAATTTTATATATAAGATGTTATGCTGTATTCACTTTATCGTCTTTCGATAAGACATGACAACTCTATAATTTATTAACTCTACAAAATTATGTGTGTGTTCGTTTTTTGGCATGAAGATAATAAATAATCTTCTTACAAATATGCCGTTATATTTCAAAATTAGTTAAATTCAATTGAAATCGTTCATATAACATGTTTAATTTTTTTAAGATTTCCAGTTTTTATACACCACGAACGAACTTCAAATTTTGGCGTCCATAAGTTTTTTAGGTCTTTTTTATGATTTTTATATTATACATATACAAAATGCTCAAATGTTTCAACTATGAAATTAAGTTGGACGAATAAAAGTCTGAACAAACAACATACACAAAATATATAAAATATGTATTTTGATTTAAAATAAATTATACATGTGTTGCTTCAAATTAAACTGTTTATGAACTAAGTTCATGGTGTGTTACAACTACTATAAATTAACTCTCAAAGATTTATCATGTGCATCATGATGAATCAGAAGTATAACTTCTCAAAATAATAGGTTTTTACCTATGAAATTGCCGTTCTGCAGTACTGGCTATTTCAAATCAAAATAACTTTTGTTTGGCTAAGAATTCTAATTTCAAATTAATTTTATTTTAAAAACATGAAATTCTTATTCCAAAAGTAGTCATTTGTTTATTGATTAGTGTTACATTTTTATCGCATTTCAATTTTTATTGTCATCATGGATACTTTAAAAATTCGAGTAATTTTTTTCATACAAAACGGCAATTTCATAGGTAAAGACCTAATATAAACGGCTTCAGGAAGTTTTCACTTCAAAAAGCAGACCAAATTGACAAAAATCAGCTAGTAAAAATTATAGTTATACGCCTACCCGAATAGATGTTAGAATTGCTCCGATATCTGAAAGCGAAATCAACACGCTCGGTCACTAACTTATTCCATGTTTAAGTTTCAATGATTTCCTCCGGGATTTGGGATGTATTCGTCGGTGACCACCAACTGTGGATTATTAACCTCGCCCGATCTTTGGGTCACTTGGAATTCAAAATTAAATTATTGTAAAGCGAGATTTATAATTTATCTATACTATATTGACCTGTACAACCGCTATGCCCTGTATATTGAAAATGTTTTCCAGTGTATGTTGTACCATACAGTATAGTACAACTATTTTTTAAATTTATCTATTGGGTTGTATACTTTCATCTCTAAAGTGTTAGGCGAATTCTCATGTGGTTATCACAGCTAGCTTGAGACAACATGCAGGCTTTATGTCATTACAATTTAGCTAAAAATAATTAACGTGACCATTAGAGTAAAAAAAAACCATTAAATATTAGACATTAAATACATGCATATTCGGATGTTATATATAAATCTATCTACAGTACATATAACAATAATGCAAATCTAACGCGTGTCTACTTTTTAGAATTTTAGGGGAAAAATCGTTGCACGTGTCTTGGGATAAGTAATAAAATACATCTCAATCATTTTTAGAAATGTCTGTCTGTCTATATGTCTGTTTGTTTCTTTGAACACATCACTGCTAAAGTACTCCATTCATCATAAAATACTACGTTTATGATAAAACCTTATCAAGAAAATTATAAAGCATACCTTTTAGTAATATTTAGTCTTGGTTTCGTTAAAATCGGTTCATCCTATCAAAAGTTAGTTTTTTTTTTTTATGTCGTAAGTGGCAAACGAACATGTGGGTCACTTGCTGTTAAGTGATCACTACCGTCCATGGACACTAACAACACCAGAGGAGTCGCAAGTGCGTTGCCACCCTTAGGGGGGGGAAGGGATTAGGGGAGGGAGAGCGAGAGGAGGAGAGGTGTAGGAAAGGTGGGCCTCCGGCGCTCTCACTGACCGAACGAAACGCAACAATGCAAGCACTGTTACTTCAGGTCGGTTTTCTATGAGAGGGTGGTACTACCCCGGGCGAGCCGACCCATTCATGCTGAAACCAGTAATAGTTTCACCTGTAATTTTAATGATGACGCGACTTAGGTACGAGAGTAATGTAGATAAGTAAATTCACTTAATATATACAGAAGATTTTAATAGTAATTGTTTTTTTTTTGTATTAGGTTCCACGCGGACGGAGTCGCGTTCACAATTAGTATTAAATAATACACTAATAAGGTCGTTTAATATAAAATAGGCTTTACATTTTACAAAATAGTTAAAAATAATAGGTATTGACTAAAAGAGTGCTTAATTCGTTATTCGTAACGAATATGTGTTTTTCTTTATTGGAACTTATTTTTACTTATCGCGAGTTGTGAAAGGGGGCTACACGGAAAAAATTCTTACGAAAAGTTGTAA
>MU161269.1:15205-32985 GCA_015888305.1 Antheraea pernyi | reverse complement strand
CGAAACGCGACCCGCAGAAGCGAATCAATATGACGCGCTTTTTCGCCATATACATAGTGGTTGCGACCCAGTCAGGCTGTAAAGCCCTACCATCCTGTCTCAAGTCTTAGATGTTATTCGACACCCCTTACAGCCCAAAATAGTTATATGTTTAGGTCAGTTTTTCTGCTAGATTATGAAGTCTATGGATTACAATTTTTTATAATCGGTTATTCTAAAAGTAAAATTAAGAAACTTATAACTGAAGAATAGTAAATAGTAAGTTATGTTTGCTTTCAAGACGATTGCATGTCAAATGAACAATTTTATTTAGGGATACTCAAATAAGGCTAACAGAAAGGTCGGGAAGTGAACGAGGGTCAATATTTGATTCTCGTCAGGCAAAATTGTGGGTGAGCGTACTTGACACCGACTTAGTGGAGTACAAACAGATACACACCTCTTATCCATCTAACACGTGTTTGTACACATTGTCTTGCATATTTTGAAAAGTTTATAGCCCTGACTCAATTTCAAGAACAAGACTCACTCGATAATTTTTTTTTTCAAACCAATAAAATAACTTAAGAATGAAGTTGGAAATAAAATATATATTAACCATAAAATTAGCAAGATATCTTCATTTAATATAGTGTTATTAAAGTTTATCAGAAATCTCGATTGGGATATCATTATCATTATAGTGGTAGAGCCACGCTGAAGTTATTATTGGTTTCAGCATGAATGGGTCGGCTCGCCTGGGGTAGTACCACCCTCTCATAGAAAACCGACGTGAAGTAACAGTGCTTGCATTGTTGCGTTTCGTTCGGTCAGTGAGAGCGCCGGAGACCCACCTCCCCTCCCCTCTCCTCTCTCCTCTCCCTTTCCCTCCCCTAACCCTTCCCTCCAAAAGATAGCAACGCACTTGCGACTCCTCTGGTGTTGTTAGTGTCCATGGACTTAACAGCAGGTGACCCACCTGTTCGTTTGCCACCTATGACATATAAAAAAAAAAAATTAACATAGTAATAACCTTATTATTTCTGTATACATAACATCAAAAGTTACTACGTTTTCGTTTAACGTTCTTTCTGATCTATATTTTGTATGGCTTTTTTTTTTCGAACTGACTACGCTATTGACCAAGCAAGGTCTTAACAGCTTCACCGGACTAGATATTTTGTATGGTAATTTCTCCACACTTAACGGTTATGTGATTCCGAAGACCTTGTTACCTTTCAAAATATATGGATTACAAAAAATAATGGGATGTATTTTCGTAATCTGTGTGTTGATTTCAAAGGCCATATTTTATTGACATAAAATTTTATATTGTTATTTAAAGCAGGTGAATTCGCAGGCATTTGTTATATAAGTATCCTTGCGGTATTTATTACTGATCGTGTTTTGAACACGATGTCCTGTCATACTATAGATTTATTTTGAGGAACCAGTGCAATGATTTATTATAGTGCTCCTATATCGCTATTTGAAATCGAAACATACCATGGAAGTGACAAACCTGATGACGTAAACGGTAATTAAAAACGTTGCCAATAAAACTTCCGCAATTCCAGTGGGCCTTAATAAATCGCAATTAAGGCAAAATTATTGTTAGCGAAACAAGTAATAAGAAACTTCGATAATGTTTATGTTACAGCTTGATTGTAGTATTGAAGAGTTATTCTGGAATTATTATTGAAGATCGGGACAAGATTTTTTATTCGATTCTATATATAGAAAAAACTTGGATGATGGTTCAATATTTTTATTATTATTTTAATGAAACTTTGTAGTAATATGATTTATACATAAAAATAAAGCATAAGGTATAGTTTGTCATTATATTTTTTAAATTGGCTAAAACAAATGTCAATTAAATTGTAATCAATCCTGATATCTGAGGGTTAGTTTGGAGATAATGTACCATAGATAAGATTAAGATACAGATGCTGATGATAGAGCAGTCGGCTCCTGTCGGATAATAGATAAAAAATTAAAACAGAGAAAATAAAAAAATAACTAAAATTAACCAAATATTTAGAAGATTAACAGAGAAAATCAAAATTTTATTTAAATAAATTTATTCATACAAAATAATACAAAAGTGGCTGAAAGTAATGATCCTATATAGTATGCGATGGTGGTACTTACTGTATGATTATAATACTCGTGTATATATTTCTTCCTTTGTGTAACTTCGATATTCGTAATATAACAGTAATCGGACGCAACATGACTTCCTTATGCGAATATACCTTTTAAAAACATAAATGTGTGGTTTTATGAAACTACGATGCAAGTGACACTTATTCTTCGGATCGTAGGCATTTCATTGAAAATTTTCGAAAAATTATTCGATTTAGGATACTTAAATCGCGTTTTTAATCATAACTTAATAATTGGAAAACGGAAATGATATTGGAAAATCAATAGTAGACAAGATAACCAACTAAAAATTATAATATCCATCTACGGATTTAATAAATATAATTATTCAAATAGATATGAAAGAGTAATTTTGGGATTTGTCTGTAATTATATCTATTTAGTAATTCGGTAGTTATGTAGATGTATGGGAATTTTTTGTGTTATAGCTGGACTTTTTTAAAATCGTATTGTTAAATAGCGTATTGAAGGTGGTAGAGCCACGCTGTAGGTATCACTAATTTCAGCATGAATGGGTCGGCTCGCCCGGTGTACTACCACCCTCTTACAGAACACCGACGTGAAGTAACAGTGCTTGCATTGTTGCGTTTCGTTTGGTCAGTGAGAGCGCCGGAGGCCTACCTCCTTTTCCCTTTTCCCTTCCCCTTTCTCCTTTACCTACCCCTCCCTCACACACATGCTGGCAAAACACTTGCGACTCCCCTGGTATTGCTAGTGTATATGGATGGTGGTGATCACTTAACATAAGGTGACACGCCTGTTCGTTTGCCTTCTTTTGACATTAAAAAATTTTTTTTTTAATCAGTTTTTATTATCGTCGATTGATTGATTATTCTGTGGCTATGAGGTTCAATTTAGGTGGTCAACAGTGCAGCGGGCAAAAATTTGTTACCCTTTAACACCACCCGTGGGACACGTGCAGGGGAATGAGAGTTACATTTCCTGCTAAAGCGAGTAACATCAGCCCTTCAAATTCTGACAATTATAAACACGATAATAAAATAATTTGCCAAATAGGTGCAGCCGTTCTGTTGTGATGTTCTTATATAAAATTGTTTTTGACGTGATAGCATATTATAAATCGATGAACGCCGGCTGCACACACGAAAAACATGACTCTTATTACGTTCCGCCTGAGTTGAGCATGCAAGCGAGAGTGCGGAACAAGCGATAGAGAAAGAAAGAAAATATGTTTATTGAATAACAAAGATGTAATCATAGAAAAAAAATAAAGAAATTGAATGTTAAAAGTTAGGTTAATTAAGGTGCGATCGGCCTAAGCGTTCGGCTTCTAATGCATCTATCTCTCTTCCACTCCATAGACTGATGCATCTTTTCTTATGACTTTCTCCCGTAAAATTATCGTCCGTAAACCGAATTTAGAGACAACCAATGTTTTATTTATATGTCAAATATATCATGAAATTAATTCATTGGTACGCGAACGAAGTAAAACGTAACCGATACCCACCAAGGTAATGGCCCAATTTGACGGTTCGTATAACGCGGCCCCCTCTTAAAAGCTAAAACGGAGTCAAGTGATTGTTTGCGTTTGTACTACTATCGCAGGCAAATCTGTGTGCGCAGTGTAATACATCAATCCGATCTGTTAGACCAGGAGACGGACATCCACCATTGTAACATTATCATTATTGAAACAATATTATGGATTACGAAAAAAAGTGTGTGTGTGTCCTTATGTAAAAAAGACGTGATAGAAGTTATACTTCTTTGGCGTAACAGGATAAAAATCTTTTCAATAATATTATATTTCGCGTTATTCTACGTTTGTAGAAAAAACGACACTAACAACAGAAAAAAGTTATTTAATACATTGAAAGTTTTAATACAAAGAAATACAAACAACAAATACAATGCAACAAAATGTTGACTATAGCTAACTTCAAGCTGTCGGTTTTTCGTGACGGTGTGCGCGCGCATCGTAAAAATTTACTCTCATAACTTTTCCCTAACTTACCAAAAGAAGTATAACTTCAAAAAACAACTGTAATGTAATGGATATGTGTTTAGAATGGCCGAAAAAAAGGTGCCAATTTTGTTTAACTTTAAAAAATTAAATGTTATTGAAAAAATTAGTTCTGAAGAGGTATTAAGAAAGAGAAGTCACATTAAGTCAAGTAACTGAAAAACAAAGACATCTACATCTGGTACACTAGAAGATAGACAGGCAGACATGACGTAATCATGGATTACAAAAACACAACTGCAATGGTGTAAATATGTTTACAGTAGCCGAAGAACAGATGATAATTTTTTTAATTTGCGAGTAGCTAAAACCGTTGGTTTTTAATGTATATAAGGAACTATATATAATCCTGTAATTTGGAAATATAGGCATACCATCGCGTAAAATAAAAAATACAGTATATATGAAAATGTAAAAGAATTTGAGAAAAATAGACGTTCTGAACTAAACATCAAAAGAGTTATTAGGTAGGTGGTAGAGCCACACTGAAGCTATTACTGGTTTCATCATGAATCATGCAATTTCCATTGTATGGTTCACAAATGTATATTTGTATAAATAGCTTAGAATAGTTAGCTAGGACAGACGCGTCTTTTTCCAGGTAACAGCCCAAGCCGAGGTGTGCGTGCACCCTTGTGTATGTTACCTAAAACCCAAATCGGTTGTGTGCCTTAAGCGCCAACCTTAGTAGTCCGGTGAAGCTGTGAAGACCCTGCCGAGTCAATAGCGTAGTCAGTTCGAGGAAAAAAAATATCTAAATTATTTATTACAGGTACTTTGCTCTTGAGATATACCAGAGTTTACTAGTTCGAAGAAGAATTATAATTAAATTTGACAATGAAATAAATAGCCAGATAGTACTCACAGAAACGTTTTTTATACTTATAATGTAAATGTCCAAGTGTACGTTACGCTCAGACGCCTTAATTGTTTAACCAAATCATCATTCAATTTTACATAGACGTTGCCATAAGACCTTAAAAAATGTACTGTTACCTAGAGAAACAATATGTATCAATTTAAACGAAACCATGTGGTCAATTATTTCCCAGATAACTTATTCTTTATGGCCTCTGATTTTTTTTTCCATGAACTGTAGATATGTTTGCTATATTAATCATATGTATCGTGGATTTCGTGAAGAGTATATTTGCGGCTCTTAGACAAAGTCCATCCCCAGTTTTACGGTTTGCAATACAACACTTTAATGCGATAGCGTTTGTTTATGTTATTATTTTCCTTTTTTATGTATATTTATCTGAACCATTAGTGACAGATCTCCGGAACGATGGTAATATGCCCTTAAAAATTAAAATTTCATGCTTTTAAAATTCACAATATATTGCCAAACGGGTTTGTTATTTTTGAAGTGAAACTTCTTAAGGCGCATGAGGGTACATTTTTTACAGATGTAACGTCACGCAGGTATGCAACGGAAGTGCCGACAATTGCAGTAAACGCAGATTACATAAATAAAAAAACTTTTTATTCTTTTTTCTTGTTTGTATAAATATAAACAAGACTTATAAATTAGTTCACTAAAGAAGTTTCACTTCTGACATGTGTACTTTGTACGCACGCACTTTTTTTATCTTATTTTTCACAATCAATATTCTAGTAGATCATTACTACCCTTGTCGAGTAGGTAGTAATATTATGTGTCCTGTGATTATTTCAATGTGATGGTAACCCCCATGGTAAGATGGTAACCCCCTTGTTAGAAAATCCCATCAAGTTTTTGTGGCGTCTCAGAATTCATGGTCCGTAGTATTATTTTCCTCCCACTTCACCTGTGCATAATAACCGAACTATATTACGCAATGTATCACCAATATTACAAAATATACAGTGAAATAACACAAGATTATGAATAAAATATAAAAACCACTACTTGAGAAACTAAATTCCCGGCATAAACTCAGTTTCTTTTTTCTTTATTTTTGGCAACCAAAGATTGTACATTATTAATGCAATTGTCAAGTAGCTGTCAAGTTCTTCTCCTATTTTATTTTTGACAACCAGTCTTCTAGTAGACTGTTACTGCCATTGTCAAGTGAGTATCGATATTACAAGTTTCTTGATATAATTACAATGAACTAACAATATGGTGGCTATCCTGTTAGAACTTTCCATGGAGTTTTTGTGGCATCTCAGAATTCATGGTCCGTGGTATTATTTTCCATTCACTTCACTTATACACAATAAACAAACTATATTACATAAAACACCACCAATTTTACATAATATAGAGCCAAATAACACAAGATTATGAATAAAATATAAAAGTCACTACATGAGAGACTAAATTCCAGCCATAAACTCAGGGTTTGTAATTTATTATTATTTGTTGTTATAAATTGTTGAATTTGTTGTTTATTCAAATTAATAAGATTGTAATTATAACCGTATTATATATTAAACCAAAAAGCGTGTAAATATTCATCATATTCAAATAATAAACATATACATTATAATTGAAAAAAAGAGTCACCACTATTAAACTTTCGTAGGTATTTAAATTAGGGCTACGCAAAAATCAACTCGGATTTCACAGAACTATATTCACTATACGACGTTCAATTTAGTTTATGCTATTTAATATTATAAAACCATTAACGTGCACAGTGAGGCATTTGAACGTAGTCAGATTTCACTCAGTTTCGGTGTCGTATTTCTTTGTTTCAGGAAAAAATCTGCGCTACTCCTTCGTTACGGAACAGTGGTACTCAAATTTTTCAAAAACCTCTCGTTGCTACGTTCTATAATGTATTAAAAATATTATTGGTAATTGAAAGCTGGAAATGGCTACTTTTTTGTAGACCGGTATTCAGACTATAGTTTAAAAAAAAATACTACATATAGTGAAGTGGCGTCAATCAAATTTGGTCGTAGAATCTATTAGACTCAAGAAATTAAAAAAAAATTAAAGAATATCAATGCTTAACAATAAATAATTCATATATAATATAATCGTATTATAATAATGACAATAAATAATTTTGTAGGTGGTAGAGCCACACTGAAGCTATTACTGGTTTTAGTATGAATAGTTCAGCTCGCCCGGGGTACCACCCTCTCATAGAAAACTGACGTGAAATAACAGTGCTTGCATTGTTGCGTTTTGTTCGGTCAGTGAGAGCGCCGGAGGTCCATTTCCCATTCCCCTTCTCCGTTCCCTCTCCTGATGTTGCAAGTGTCTATGGACGGTGATGATCACTTCATATCAGTTGACTCGCCTCTTCGTTTGCGTCTTATGATAAAAAAAAAGATATCGAAAACGTTGGTCATGACGGAGAAATGGTTTTTTCTAAACCGACCTGGCTAGCTACTATCCTCAAGTTATAACTTGATGTCTATAGATATGGGAAGAAGATATAATATAGAAGTGTGTTCCGGCAGCAGCACTTGAGGGCCAGTCTCCTCTAGGATTAATGTCTTTACCTTCTTAGATCACACCGTCATTAAACATCTAATGGGATTGTGGTCATACGTTAAAACCTATTAAGTATACTGTAGGAGCTGGCCATTATTGTAGAAATTACTATATAGAATGAGGTGATATATTTATCGAAAATGGTCTCAAAATTCGTTGGAAGGAATAAATAAAAAAAATAGTGCGTGGAGTCCCTCCGCGCTGTAAAAGTGAAACTTCATAATGTGGAAATGAAAATATGAAGAAATTGATTTTTAGTGAAATCGTATTGTTTCTTTAAGACAAACTTTATTAACATTGCTTACAATACACAGTTGATCGCATCTTTTAATTATCATTTTCGAGTGGTGAAATATCCAAATCTATAATATTTACAATGGGATTATGATAACTAAAGTAAGATACGAAATGTTTGATTATTTTTCTCGCTCTGTCTCTTTCTATTCCCCTTCCTTAGGAGCGTTGAACGCTTAACGCTACAGTGCTTTCATACCTCCTCCATGGTAGCGTTAAACGTTTAACGCAACCTTCTTGGAACACGCATTAGAAGTTTCACTTCAAAAATTGTCCTTTAAAAAAACCGTTTGCAGTATATGTATTGTTCCTATTATTGTTCAAAGAAGTTATTGAATACTTTATGTTATTGGAATATTTTTTAAACAATACTTGTAGACACATTTAATTTTTCGTGATCTATATTTTTTACCTAGATCTCGTAGTCCCATCCTTTTTATTGAGTTTAGAGGTCGTGGGTTCGACCACAAATGCTTAATTCTTGTGTAGTTGTTAATTCTGTACCTGGGTATTATATACACATGTGGTATAGCTATTAGTTACCATAATATAACCTCTCCTTACGTTGGAATTAAATGCACGTACGTCTCATTTATGGACAAAAAAAAAATCGTACTTATCTTTCAGTCATTTTTTTCACAGAACTCAAAATGATTTATTGAACTTAATTTAAGGCAAACAATATAACATACGTCATAATAAATTAAGCGTAGTAAAAATAGGGATCATAGACCCTGAGTTCGAGAACCACTGACGTGCATTAGCGTATAAGATGCGCAGAGCGGCTATTAAGTAATAGCCGTCCACCGGATGCGACCTGTAAATATTGCAGCGCGTTCACACTGCGCACTGCGAAAACTGTAGAGTTGTACAATGTTTTCATTTTTTTTTTATGTCATATGTTGCAGACGAACAGGTGGGTCACCTGATGTTAAGTGATCACCACTGTCCATGGACACTAATAACACCAGAGGAGTCGCAAGTGCGTTGCCATCCTTGGGGGGAAAGGTTAGGGGAGGGAGAGGGAGAGGAGAGAGGAGAGGGGAGGGGAGGTGGGCCTCCGGCACGAGACGCAACAATGCAAGCACTGTTACTTCACGTCGGTTTTCTATGAGAGGGTGGTACTACCCCGGGCGAGTCGACCCATTCATGCTGAAACGAGTAATAGTTTCAGCGTGACTCTACCACCATCTTTTATTTATGAGTTACTTCATTATTGTAAAACAAAGTCCATTGCCACGTCTGTCTGTCTACTTGTGTGTTTGTCTGTCTGTTCAAGATAAACTTAAAAACTACTGAACGTATTTCTAAGGAATATTTAGGTATATAATTTGTTTAGGCTTTTTTTATTATCAGGAAGGGATAACGTCCACTGGGCCTGTTAGTTTAATATACAATAGAATTAGCTTAAAATTTGATGTTCCTGAAACCGTAGCTATTGTTCCATTTTAACTGCAAGAAGTTTGTATAGTTAAGTGCCTTAAGCGCTCGCCTTAGCAGTCCGGTGAAGCTGTTAAGACCTTGCGTGGTAAATAGCGTAGTCAACCGTAGCTATTGTTCCATTTTAACTGCAAGAAGTTTGTATAGTTAAGTGCCTTAAGCGCTCGCCTTAGCAGTCCGGTGAAGCTGTTAAGACCTTGCGTGGTAAATAGCGTAGTCAGTCCGAAAAAAAAAACACTTAACAGTTTTGTTTTTATGTCTGTATATGTATATATTATAAAAATGGCTAGCAAAATAAGCAGTAATGAATTATTATTCAGTTTTGTAATTAAAATCTAGCGCGGACAAAGTCACTGGCTCTTATTAGTAAGTAATATACAAGCTAGATGAGTATACTAAAAAAAAATTGCTAATGCAACTCCACACCAATCCGCTTCCGTTTTAAAAGCGCCAATAAATTAATCTCGATCACGTTAGAGACGTCAATCGCTTGTCATGTCTATACCCAATCCATAGACGTCCACCGCAGTAACGGTCATCTCGACAAGCAATTTTAACCCTTACTTCCCACCCGGAATGACTACAGATTAGAAAATCCGACGCGAAGTTTTTACGTGTATACTAAAAAATTAATGTAAACAATATAATGTTATTTTTGTAGGTCTTTTTTTTAATATGAGTCTCATTGAGGACGGTGCGTTCAATGAAATTGAAAAAAAAAGGTAAAAATAGTGTTAACGATTTCGTGCACCATTTTATGGGTTATTAGACGGAGGAAGTGCCTGGACGACCTTTTTATCTGGACGTTTTACGAGGAAAGAGGTTTTATATCCATAATTATGTGTGTTATTTTTTTAATGCGCGTAAAGGAGAACGGATAATTTGATGTTTGTGAAGTACGCATATGCTAGTTACAGAGGTAAAGGCTGGGTGTCTTTGAACCTTGTGGCGATGGCCGATGCATTTTATGTGACAGCTTTTCTATAACGTCAAAGAATTGTGAGCATCTCTTTTACTAACAAAATATATTACGTATTGTATAGCATAGTAAGGTCATAAAAGTCAAAAATATAGTAGTTAATTGTCAACCATACTGACTGCTCTTAGCATATCTTTGAATTAAAAACACAATAAGCATTTTTAAATATTTTATTTGTAACAACATTGAATGGTATTCTCTATATTTTACTACCGGGACTTGCGGACGTTATGCCACCCTGATAATAAGAAAAACCTTGATAAATTTACCTAAACCTTCCTTAGGAATCACTTTATCAACTGGTGAAAACTACATAGTGCATAATGCAACTGCATCCGTTCTGTAGTTTTTGAGTTTATCACGAACAGACAGACAAACAGACATGGCAGAGGACTTTGTTTTATAATATGTAGTGATAATTTATTTGCACAACGGTAGCTCAATAAAAAAAACTGTAATTTTCCCATTTTCAAAAGAAGCATTTATTTGTTAGTTGATATTTATTTATTTTTCACTAAATTAGATAACAGCCAAAGCCGAGGTGTGCCGCGCACCCTTGAGCTAGTTGTCAAAATAAAATCGACTGAGTGCCTTAAGCGCTCGCCTTAGTAGTCCGGTGAAGCTGTTAAGACCTTGCTTGGTCAATAGCGTAGTCAGTTCGAAAAAAAAAACTAAATTAGATCTAAGTATTGTAAAAACTATACGCGATTTTTTAAAACGCTTGATAACCAGACGGAAGTTTTCGTGATGCTAAAATGTCTGTAACAACATTTCTTGTTCCACAAAGGGGATATTAAACGAAACAATGGTTTTTTAGTTATTGATGTAACCCGGTTATTGTTTTTTATAAAGTTTATTACACTGTGATGTCGAGTTCAAAAGTGTTAAGCGTCATCTTCTGAAAAAAATTCTTTGAAACTAATATAAGCGGTTGGTCTGGTCGTGGTCGGATTGATGATAGCGTCACCGGCCCGATTACCGAGTGCTATCAACTATAAATAATTATATAGTGTAGAATTTTAAATTTGTATTCTTATTTAATATTCGTCTCTGCCCGCGATTTCGTTCGCGTGGAATAGTTTCTATATTCTTCATTGGTGTTCCGCTTCTATTGGTCTTAGCGTGATGATGTGCGACTTCGTCTGCACCAAATCGGTTATTACCGGTTTCGATTGTACTTTTAAACGCGAAAAATCTAAATACATCTCAAAACCCGATTGCAGCGATACCTACTGTTTCAAATTGTGAATCCCAACTATCCAGGGACTCACTCAAACATATACCCAGTTGGTATGTGAGAAATATTTTAAAATATGCTTAGAACCCGTTCGCAGCATCACCTACCAGGTCCAATTAAGATAACAAATAACCTACATATATTGTAAAAAAACTATAAAAAAAACGTTCATTCTTGGTAATATCGTTGGGGTCACATCTAAATTTATATTATACGAGAGTGTTTGGTTTTCTTTGTCTGAACGCATTGAAATATTGAACTATCTTATATTATATTTTGAACGGCACACAAAAATGAGTGCATAATTTTAGATGCAGTCATTTCAAATAGTCTCGCGTCCTTGTAAAAACAACTTTAAATCGTTCAAATAAGGTTGAATTTCCAAAATCATAAGTTTACCGCATAACTATAACCACGTATGTATATGGGGAATTTTTGTGACAGGTTTTGAGCGCTACGTTTATTCAAGATTGTGCGTGTCTTGTTCGCATCTCTGGCACATGTAGTTTTCTCTCTTTCGTTGCCTCGCACTCAGATGCGTACAACTTGACGGGGTTTATAATAGTTTCATTATTAGATTAGGTCGAATTACATTTCTATCTTATGAATGGTATAAGAACGTATATAAATAAATAATGTAGGGGTGTCAAATAACATCTAGGACTTGAGACATCCAAGCCAACCTCACCTGCACGTGGTGCACCCTGCTGAATAACGAACGAGGCAATGGCGAAAGCGGGGTGGTAGGGTTTTACAGCTCGACTGGGTTACATCCACCATGTATATGGGGAAAAAGCCCGTCATAGTGTTTCGCTTCTGCGGGTCGCGTTTCGGGATCAGCCTGTGCATATCCAGCTTTTGGCAGGCCGGCATGACAGCAGCGACCGGCGATGGACAATGTGTCACTCGGTGGTCGCCATTGTTTTTGGATTGTACTGTGCTTACCATCAGGCACAGTGCAGTAATTTTGCCGTGCTACAATTAAAAAAAATTACAAATGACTCGAAGTCGTAAGAAATTGGCTGATAGATTTTGCGTTGTGATATGATATTCACACGAAGATTTTGATTCACAACCTTAAGTAGTTGCTATGGACTGCGTAACTCGACAATCTCGGGATGAAAAAACAATGTAGACATCTTCTTACATTATTAAATTAGTAAAAAAAGTAACAAAAATATCATGCAATTAACATTCACCAGTTTTTACGTGATACGCTCACAGCGGCACAGCTCTATCAATGTATTTATTTATAGGAGATTTAATATAAGATATAATAATGGTTTAAATGTTAAACGTATACCATTAAAAAACATTTGCGAAATAGAAAGTATCTTAATATAATATATTTTATATCCAATACAATATACAAACCAATTCGAGGAGAGTGTTTTTTAAGTAATTCAATATCGGTCGGCGCATTACAAAAATGCGAAAAGTTTAATTGCGGACCACCAAGGAGCATCCCTTACTCTTTAGACGCATTAGTTTAGGAGTGGAAGTGCTCAAGTGACCGCGCTTGCGCAGGGTGGTCGACGCCGACCTCAGCCGTCTAGACAAATGGCGATTACTATTGGCACACGTGTGCAAATTTTACTCGATTTCTTAAATGTGAGTTTCGTTCGAGTTCTCTCGATTCTAATTTATGTATTCACTTTTTACTGTATGACACGCAATTAACATAAATGAAGTATATTCCAAGCTTTGTGTTATATTTACAGAATGGAAATACAAGATAGGTAGTCGGAATATGCCGATAGGTGATTAAAAAAATCGAGGCAGTCATAAGGAGTTATAGGTGGTAGAACCACGCTGAAGCTATTACTGGTTTCAGAATGAATGGGTCGGCTCGACCGGGGTACTACCACCCGTCCCACAGAAGACTGACGTGTAGTAACAGTGCTTGCATTGTTGCGTTTCGTTCGGTCAGTGAGGCCCACCTCCTCACCCCACTCTCTCTCCCCGCCAAACACAGGCTGGCAACGCACTTTCGACTCCCCTGGTATTGTTAGTATCTATGAACGGTGGTGATCACTTAACATCAGGTGACTCACCAGTTCGTTTGCCTGCTATGACAAAAAATAATAATAAATAGCCTTTTATTCAGATCTCTTTAAATGATTTACAGAAAGCTTAAACTTAAAACTTAAACTAATTCTTAGCTCTTATGCTAATTAAACTTTTTAAACTAGTATTTGTTTTTTCGTTACCATCTCCAGATCTGTTTGCCAATCGGCAAAGGCCTCCTCCAACCTTTTCCATTCGTTTTTTTCCTGAGCCACTCTGTTCCACATGACTCCTGCCACTTTTCGGATGTCGTCATCCCAACGTTTCTGCGGTCTACCTCTCTTTTTTTTTCCTTCCCTGGGGTACCACTGTGTCACTCTTTTGCTCCATTTATCGTATCCTCTTATTACGTGGCCAGCCCATCTCCATTTAAGTCTTTTGACTTTGGTTGTTACATCTGTAGTTTTTGTTTTATTTCTGATGACGCATTTTTTTACAATTTATTAATTAATAAAACATATGGTGAACTGCACAATCAATCCTATAATATTTATTATACTAAAATATTGTATATACCTATACTAAAACTATTATTTAAAAAAACCTCTAATTTTTAACTCACGAAAAGAAACCGTTTTTGGCATTTCAATCACTAAATATATTATGGAATAACAAAACTACGGAAGAACGAGTTTCCATAGTAAAGGTTCAATATGAACAACACTTGCACAAATCCAAGATTTTTTCAGCGTCGCGACTCCGAACTGTTTTGCCTATTAGTTAAGTGCCGTGGCAAATTTACTAATTTGCTTTTTCATTCAGACATTTTTTGTTCAAGGGGTTTCGATGGTTAAAATTCAATATGAATTTGTTTGTTCAGATTTGAACCCTCCTTTTTTGAATGAAGCGATGCGATGTGAATATTTATTTGCGTTATTAGATTTGTGATTTAGTATGTAAAGATAATAATTATTTTATACTTGAAAATAAACATTAATATTCTTTTAAAAAAAATTGGTTGTCTCTACAGTCGGTTTACGGACGATAATTTTATGTGATAATGTCATAAAAAAACATTGATAAAAATTGCATACTTTTATGAATTGAATATATAGATATAGATAGATGGCTATACAAGTCGAACGCTTAGGCCAACCGTTTGTTCCGCGCTCTTGCTTGCACGCTCGGTTCAGGCGGAACGTGACAATGAGTCATGCTTTCTCGTCCGTGCAGTCGGTGTTCATTGATTTATAAGGCGTTATCGTATCAAAACTCATCAATTATTGCAGCTATAATCTATGTATTTATCTAATTTTGTTGTTTAGTAAAAGTTTTCTTCAATGTTTATATAATATTCTTCAATATTATGTTTAGGAGCTTTTATTGCAACGAACAAATCAAATCCATTTTTTTTGGGATCAACCGCTCTTCTAGTAGATTATTACCGCCATTATCGAGTACGTAATTATATTACAAGTCTCTTGCGATCTTTTCAATTATCTAACATCAAGATGATGGCCGTTAGAAGTTTCCAGGGAGTTGTGGTAAGTTATAATCCATTCTCCGTGGTATTATTTCCCATCCATCTCACTCATGCGCAATAACCGAACTATATTACGTAATACACCACTAATATTACAAAATGTAGAATAAAATAACATAAGATTATTAGTAAAATATAAAATCCACTACGTCAATTTCCAAGGTCCCACCAAAAATTCCGTGACAAATCTTTATATATAAATTTCTTCTGTGCGTGTGTATGTCACTGAACTCCTCCTAAACGGCTGGACCGATTTTAATAAAACTTTGCGTGCGTGTTCGAATGGATCCGAGAATGGTTTAGATTGACAATTGGACCCGGTAGGTGGCGTTGCGGTTAACTTTTAGGTTTTTTTATTATCAAGGCAGGACAACGTCCTCCAGGTCAGCATGTCTTGGTTTCATTAAAATCGGTTCACTCTATCAAAAGTTAACGTACGAGAGGAAAGTAAATAATAGATAAGGACTTACTACATTCAGATGGTTTTATCCGTCGCTGTTTTTTTGCGTTAGGTTCCACGCGGACGGAGTCGCGGGCACAGCTAGTATTTTATAAAACTTTATGAACCTGTGGTAACTAAATATATTAATTAACGTATAATACAATAAGAACAAATATTATAAAACAAAGTATCCGTCTGTGTATTAGTTTCTCTAAACTGCGCATTCCATTTTGATTCAGTTTTAAGCATCATTTAGGAAACTTATTCCGGAAAATTTACGTATGTAATGCATGTATCTTATATTTATATAGAGTAGAAAATATTTGACATATTCTAATGAAGTCATAATACAGTCTTCAGGTAATCACATTGATAACGCTGGCTAAACATTGTGTATAAAAATAATATACCACATAATAAGTCAGTACAATAAATAACAAGTAAGTAATGTAAGTTTTTATTTGGTGTACATCTAATAATTGCCTACAGAAAAATACCCAAGAGCATATGGCTATCTTCTATGGATAACTCACAGTAATCACCTTTATCTTGAATCATATAGATTAAAAAACAGTTGGTTACTTACGACATTTATTTATCAAGTATAGTTTTAAGTCTTATTTAATAAGATACTCTAGTAATATTGGACATTTAATATAAATCAAATTGCCTTTTATAGCATATAACAGGGATGCTCAAACTTGAACTGCTGGCGATCCACCACAATATTGTTGGACTCTGATAGCTAATTCCCGTTAAAAACGATATAATAAAGTGGTGAGTGAGTTATTCTGGCCTAATTGTGGATCAAATAAATCTCAGTTGCTTATTCAATACATTTTGTTTTAGTTACCTACATACTAAAAAACAAAATCTGTGAATAATGCTAATCGGCAATTATTTTTTTCAGATCGAATTAAAAAGCACTCGCAATCGTCCGTTTGAGAACACCTTGTATCATTTCAATTAATATTATAAAATATATCACAGATTTATAATTATGCGCTACAAAAAAAAACGTCTGAAGATTCTTATTTAATTTGTATGACTTTGATGAATTGAAATTATTAAAGAGCCAAAAAAAGAGACTGAATCGCTTAAACACTTATGACGACCGACATATTAATATTAATTATTATACATAGCACTCGTGCGAAGTCGGGACAGGTCGCTAGTATAGAATACAAGAGAAATACATCCCACTGTCGGCGCTAACCACTGGTATAAAATGCATTCCTAAAAAAACTGTTTAGAACAGATGTACCGTAAAATGACATAACCTTGTGTTGCAGATTGCACGTGAACCGAGTCGAACGGAACGGCGCGGTCGAGTCGATCCGAACCAAATGTGAGAATCGGTAAACAAACTCGATGGGAATTGATGCAATGACGTATTGATTGTTCTCGTATTGTTTATTACTTCGGTGTGTATGTGTTTCTCCTCAATAAACCGTTATTAATATTGCATTGTTGTTTTTAATATTGCCCTCTTGCTAAATTGACTCCTCTCTGTGTATCCACTATAAAGCAGTATAATGTATAGGAAATATATATGTTAAAAAGATGTACCCGATCGAGTTACTTGCCGGTTCTTCTCGATGACGAGGTTGTTTGTCCGAACCGGTGGTAGTTTTGACGTTCATAGGCGCCTCATTAGTACCTGAACTGAATAAAGTATTTTTGATTTGATTTATTCGAATCGCTTTATACGTTGTCTCTCCGATATTTAAACAAGAAATATGTATTTTTTAACAGAAGTGAGAAAAATCTTTAGATGCATTGAATGTTGATGCATCGGTGCATCTTTTTTTTTTTTTTCGTACTGACTACGCTATTGACCAAGCAAGGTCTTAACAGCTTCACCGGACTACTAAGGCGAGCGCTTAAGGCACTCAGCCGATTTTATTTTGACAACTAGCTCAAGGGTGCACGGCACACCTCGGCTTTGGCTGTTGCCTGATAAATGCAATTCGCGACCTATGTAAGCTAACCTAAGCTAAGCTAACTATTCATACATATATGAGTTGTTGAAACATATATGTGTATCAAGCATACATACCTCAACAACCCTTATATATATTTCGTATCGAATAATATTCTAAACTATTTCAGTTTGATAAGGGGAAAAAATAAAACCCTTCCACCTGCATGTGTAAGCGTGTATGCGTGCACGTGTGTGGAGGTGATATATGTAAGGTTGTCGCAGTGATGTAAGATTTTGTGTCACTGTATCGCGCGAGCAGCGTACTCAAGGGCTCCACGACGAGGGA